>WSYH01000601.1:57323-100970 GCA_036426205.1 Ascaphus truei
TGTGCAGGAGACACGGTCCCGTGTGCAGGAGACACGGTCCCGTGTGCAGGAGACACAGTAATGTGTGCAGGAGACACGGTCCCGTGTGCAGGAGACACGGTCCCGTGTGCAGGAGACACAGTAACGTGTGCAGGAGACACGGTCCCGTGTGCAGGAGACACGGTCCCGTGTGCAGGAGACACAGTAATGTGTGCAGGAGACACGGTCCCGTGTGCAGGAGACAGTAACATGTGCAGGAGACACGGTCCCGTGTGCAGGAGACACAGTAACATGTGCAGGAGACACGGTTCCGTATGCACTGGACACGGTACCACGTGCAGGAGACACGGTAACGTGTGCAGGAGACACGGTCCCGTGTGTTGGAGATATGGTCCTGTGTGCAGGAGACAAGGTCCCGTGTGCAGGAGACAAGGTCCCGTGTGCAGGGGACACGGTTCTGTATGCAGGGGACACGGTTCCATATGCAGGGGACAAGGTCCTGTGTGCAGGATACCGCCTATGAGGGAGTGTGATAGAGTATGTCACAGTATCACATCCCGGGACAGGTAACATGGGCTCTTCATACCGCCTGTGTGTGAGTATGTCACAGTATCACATCCCGGGACAGGTAACACGGGCTCTTCATACCGCCTGTGTGTGAGTATGTCACAGTATCACATCCCGGGACAGGTAACACGGGCTCTTCATACCGCCTGTGTGTGAGTATGTCACGGTATCACATCCCGGGACAGGTAACACGGGCTCTTCATACCGCCTGTGTGTGAGTATGTCACAGTATCACATCCCGGGACAGGTAACATGGGCTCTTCATACCGCCTGTGTGTGAGTATGTCACAGTATCACATCCCGGGACATGTAACACGGGCGCTTCATACCGCCTGTGTGTGAGTATGTCACAGTATTAAAGGGTATACTTGAAAACGCATCTTAACTCTCAATGTATTTTTCCTGGTAAGTATTTTATGGGTTAATTCCTCCTGCGCGCGACGATTTCCTCGCGCTTCTGAACATTACACGTGTGCGGAGATTTTGATGAGTTTGCTGAAACATCAGGAGGAGGCGATTTCTTCCGTGACATATAATGTAACCCAGATCTAGGTTCACAAAAGTTTTCTTTTTGCGTTTGTACAATGAGACGCGGAGACAGTCACCAGCGCATTGCGAGATACAGTCGGGATATGAAAGGAATAGAAAGAATGTTTCATTTCCCGTCTCACACGCACTGAACAACATCAGCAAGAAGCCTGGCTGGGAAGATCGCCGATATCCAGGTTTTTTACATTGATAAGTATTTGTTCATTTCCTGACAACAAAAAACAGAAATCTCCTCAGAAAGGAAACGGCCGCCATGTTGAGCGACTTTTGTGACGTTCTGTGGTAAAATAGCTCTAATTCATATGAAATCCGGAGGCAGAATAGTAATCACAGCATCAGTTATTATGCTTGTATCAGCCGTGCGCGGGGAGCGCCTGAGCCTGGACACACACACACCCACACACACACACACACACTCCCGTACTTTTGTGTCACTTATTTTCTCAGTGGGACAGATTTGCATTTTAATGGAAGCAGCTCACAGTCTCCTCTCATGCCACAAGTGGCATCATTAAAGCAGCAAAGCTGGATTAATGCTGATAGTAAAGTCAGATAATACAATAACGGGATCTTCATTTCCATTTGGATTAGGCGCTGAGAGCCGGGTCTGCCTGCTGCAGGCTGATAATTTGTAAGCAAGATATGTTGTACTTGAGTGGATAAGATTAAATTTAGTGGGTTTAACTGTCATCCCAGTAAGTCAATTACTCCGTCCTTTCAGGCTTTGAATTTCTTTTATAAATAAAATAAATAGGATATTGAACTGCTCGCGGACGCTCGCTGCTGTTCTCAGCTCCCATGAACAATTACACATGCTGAGCCAAAAAATAAGGTTACTGATTCGCCTCCGTAAACAAAATATAAACTGCAGGTCTGTGGCAGTGGGGCAAAGTCTCCAAACATTGTCCGTCTCGGACCTCTGAGGCATGAATTGTTTCTGCACGGGTTTTACGTTAAATCTATTAGAGGCATTTCTCTCCCGGCTGCTGCTTCTCTTTCTTTGTTATTCACTAAGCAAACAAGGAATTGTTCTATATTCTGTATTTGATAGCGAGCCAGCGAGGTACGCTGCGATACAAAGCATCGGAGCAGAGGCGGGCTGAATACCGGGAACACAGAATAAGAACAACCAAAAAGACAGAATGCACAGGGGTATAACCAGTGCCAAAGAGCCAGCGATCCAAGGTGTATATGGGGGAGATGCAGAGGAGAGAGGGCAGAGGCATTAGGGATATATAAGTGTGTAGGGCAAAGTGGGTAACTGCGCTTGGTAATTAATTCCCAGGCTATTGAATTAGTTAATTGAAAAGCTGAGGATTTAGGTGGCACTTACAGATTTGGAGAGAGGCTATTTGAAAGGGAGCGAGTTCCCATAGAGGCAACTGGGACAAAAAGGAGACGTTCAGAGCAGAAGCTCAAGGCGAGGTCAAAACTGCTATATATTTAGAGATAATTATCGGCATAAAGACAGTCACACGATAAAACAACACAGGGTACTTTCCCGCTGCACTGTGCAGCCCCGGAATATTTATACCGTTCAGGTATTTGAAAGTCTCCATGAAATCTCCTTTATCTTCCCAGGGCGGTCGTTCTGAGGTCTGTAACTCTGTCCTTGTCATGTTTCTGTCCTGTGTTTGCCATTCTGGCTTCAATAGCTGGACCCATCGCGGGACACGTCGCTGGACACGTCGCGAGAAACGTCGCGGGTTACATCGCTGGACACGTCGCGGGACACATCGCGGGTTACATCGCTGGACACGTCGCGGGACACTTCGCTGTTTCTGAGCTGTGGTTAATGGTTACATGCCTCGTCCTGGACACGTCGCGGGAAACGTCGCGGGTTACATCGCTGGACACGTCGCTGGACACGTCGCGGGAAACGTCGCTGGACACATCGCGGAACACGTCGCGGGACACGTCACTGGACACGTCACTGGACACGTCGCGGGACACGTCGCTGTTTCTGAGCTGTGTTTAATGGTTAGAGTTAGTTTTACTTTTGACCCCTTTTTCAGTTACCCGCCCGCAATGCCCACCGCCTGCAGAAGGCCTCGTCCAGGGTAGAAGCTAGCACCCACGGAAATACACCACATTTCCCAGCTCCATCTTACAGTTTATTGGGTGAAACATGGAAACACAGCACAGTAAAAAGGTTCTTATTGTGTCACTCTGAAAGTCTCAGTATATTTAGCAGGTGCCTTGGCATTGTGAGTTGTAGAGTGTCACTGCCCACGATGCTCTGTAACCAGGATCTCGGCAAACACCGGCGGCACGGCGGCTTCATTACAATAGTTAGTCTATTTGTTTTGACAAAACAGACCTTGGTGCCAACCCCATAAATACTCAGACAATGTGAGGGCTTTGTGCATCAGAAGGAGCCAGATAATTACCTGCGTGTTAATTGGCTTCTCATTGGCCTCGCTCTCTCTCTGTGAGTCTCTCCCTCAAATGCCCCTACGCTTCCTTGTCCTCTGCACCCCTCCTTACACCATAGCGACCACGATCTCTTGCCTGACCACGCTCTCCTGCTTTATCACCTTCGTATCGCAAAACGTAGTCCTTCTTCACCTCACTCCACTCCATTGTCTTCTCTAAATCCTATCCCCTCGGCTTGTTTTTCCCTAGGTATTTACGCTCTTCCCCTGCACTCTTTCTACTTGCTGATTATGGATACCGATGGTTCTCTATAGATACTGTACATTGGATTGTCGTGGATCGCTCCCCCGCTTGACCCGGAAGGCATGTTCCGCGATCCGCATTGGCGGATGTCCGCAGAGGGCAGCCTTCAGCGCCTGATACCACGCCCGAAACAAACCCAAACAAAGATCGTTCCAAAAAGAGCGGTCGCCTAGTTGGTTTCAGGCCCACTGCCCAAGCGGGGGGAAGGTGGGGTTGGGGAGAGCAGTGAGTGGGACGTTGGGGGCGGGGGGGGCAAGCGTGCGGGATGCGGGGTGTAAGTGGGGTCATCGAAGCCGGCTTTACTGACGGTTGTTCTTTTGTCTCTTCCCGTTTACTTGTTTTGTGGTCTCCTCTCTCTCTCTCTCTCTCTCTCTGTGTCTCTTCCTGTCTCTGTCTCTCTCTCTCAACCCAAGTCCGGCAGGAGTGGTTAGCAGAGTAATTTGTCCTTCCCGGCCAGTCCTAGAATCACCGGAGGCGTCAATTGCGCACGCGGTAGCCCCCGAGCAGGAGAGATAAGAATAAGAAAAAGGGAGATACGCGGGGAGGAGAGACGGAGCGGCTCGAGCACAGGCGAGAGGACCGAGCGATGGTGGGTAGTCAGAGAGACGTGGCGGCCCCCCACGACTTTGTTAACGTTAGACGTCGGGTGGAGAGATATGTAGGGGGCTGGAAGTTGCCCACGGGCCGCGCGGGCGGGTCCGGATGGGTTCGGAGTGTCTTGGCGGTCGCGGAAGACGGCAAGGCGAGATTGACGAAGAAGAGGCGTATGAGAGGGGGAGGGAGGAGGGGGGGGCAAAGAGTGAGTTTGGGGCGGAGAGAAGCATAGGGGGGAGAAGGGTGGCTGTGAGCTGATAGAGAGAGAACGAGAGGGGGTGGGGGGATGAGATGAGCGGAGAGAGAGAGAGAGAGAGAGAGAGAGGAGATGAGAGCAGAGAGGAGAGAGAGAGGATGAAGAGAGAGAGAGAGAGGAGAGGAAGAGAGAGAGAGAGCGAGAGGAAGGAGAGAAGAGTGGAGTAGAAGATATGAGAGAGAAGAAAAAGAAAGCGCAGAGGAAGAGAAGGAGCGGGAAGGAGGAGAGAGAAGAAAAGGGGAAGGAGACAGGGAGACAGGGAGGGAAAGAGGGGAGAGAGAGAAGTAGAAAAGAGAGAAATTATGGAAAGAGGGCAGACCTCATTCTGACGGGCGGACGCGGGATTCCACGAGAGGAGCAGGAGCAAATGAAAGGTGGACATAAGAGGAGCGTAAGGAATGCAAAAAAAAATAAAAAGAGAGGAGGAAAAAAAAAAAAAGAGGTAGGAAAAAAAGAAACAACGTCTAAAAAAGGAAGAGGACGAGACGAGAAAAGAAGAAGGAGAGTTGGCTAAGAGGCAGCGGGAGAGAAAAACAAATAAAGGGGTGGAAAGAGGATGAAGAACAAGAGGTAGTAGAAAAACGGATAGAGAGAGAAAGACACGAGAAGAAAAGAAAATAATACGAGGATCTAGAAACACCGGAAAGCACCGACCTCTAGAGGTAGAGACACAGCAAAGAACCTCAGACGAGCCAGCCCGTCGCCCGCACATGAGCCCGAACCAGACCTCACATATTTTACAGGAGATAGCCAGCCCTCACCATTACAGCTCTCAGCCAACCCTCTCCCTGCTCTCCCCCATCCCTCCCCCCTCCTCCTCTCTCTCCCCCTCCCTTTCTCTCCCCCCTCCCCTCCTCCCTGTCCCCCTGTTTCTGTCACTCTCTGGCCTTATGTCAGGTAACAAAGCTGTGCATGATAATCGCCTCTCCGACATCAGGCCCCAGCCTGCGGCGTGCGCACCTGAGCTGCGCTAGTGACCTCTCTGACCTTCCCTGCTTTGTACTATCCGCTCACAAACGCTTCTGGGTGTTGCACAATCCTGGGAGGCGCACACAATGCTTATTTTCTGTACAAACCCCACTTGTATGGTGCAGTTTGTTAGATTAGACAAACAATGAGGAGCTGTTGTATAATTTATGAGTCTGGTTTGCTGCACAAAGCCAAACACGCCGGCTTCCCTGTGAGTCCAACGGGGAACGATGGCCGAGATATGGGGCCAAGCAGAGGTTCTGTGCCGGTACTGAGCCCACAAGCAGAGGTTCTGTGCCGGTACTGAGCCTACAAGCAGAGGTTCTGTGCCTTAACTGCGCCCACCACAAGCAGAGGTTCTGTGCCTTAACTGCGCCCACAAGCAGAGGTTCTGTGCCGGTACTGAGCCCACAAGCAGAGGTTCTGTGCCGGTACTGAGCCCACAAGCAGAGGTTCTGTGCCTTAACTGCGCCCACAAGCAGAGGTTCTGTACGGTATCGAGCCCACAAGCAGAGGTTCTGTGCCGGTACTGAGCCCACAAGCAGAGGTTCTGTGCCTTAACTGCGCCCACAAGCAGAGGTTCTGTACCGGTACTGAGCCCACAAGCAGAGGTTCTGTGCCGGTACTGAGCCAACAAGAAGAAGTTCTGATCTATTCTGGTACTGAGCCCACAAGCAGAGGTTCTGATGTGTTCGGCTGAGCCACAAGCAGAGGTTCTGTGCCGGTACTGAGCCCACAAGCAGAAGTTCTGTGCCGGTACTGAGCCAACAAGAAGAGGTTCTGATGTATTCTGGTACTGAGCCCACAAGCAGAGGTTCTGATGTGTTCCGGTACTGAGCCCACAAGCAGAGGTTCTGTGCCGGTACTGAGCCCACAAGCAAGGTTCTGTGCCTTAACTGCGCCACAGAGAGGTTCTGTGCCGGTACTGAGCCACAAGCAGAGGTTCTGGCGGTACGAGCCCAAAGAGAGGTTCTGTGCGGTACTGAGCCCACAAGCAGAGGTTCTGTTGCCGGTACTGAGCCCACAAGCAGACGGTTCTGTGCCTTAACTGAGCCCACAGAGAGGTTCTGTACCGGTAATGAGCCCACAAAGCAGAGGTTCTGTGCCGGTGGTAGAGCCACAAGCAGAGGTTCTGTGCCTACTGCGCCCACAAGCAGCGGTTCTGTACCGGTACTTAGGCCAACAAGCAGAGGTTCTGTGCCGTACTGAGCCAACACAAGAAGAAGTTTCTGATCTATTCTGGTACTGAGCCCACAAGCAGAGGTTCTGATGTGTTCCGGTACTGAGCCCACAAGCAGAGGTTCTGTGCCGGTACTGAGCCCACAAGCAGAAGTTCTGTGCCGGTACTGAGCCAACAAGAAGAGGTTCTGAGTATTCTGGACTGGCCACAACAAGGTTCTGATGTGTTCCAGATACTGACCCACAAGGCAGAGGTTCTGTGACGGTACTGAGCCCACAAAGCAGAGCGTACTGTGCCTTAACTCGGACGCCCCACAAGACAGAGGTTCTGTGCCGGTACTGAGCCCACAAGCAGAGGTTCTGTGCCGGTACTGAGCCCACAAGCAGAGGTTCTGTGCCGGTGGTATGAGCCCACACAAGCAGAGGTCTGTGCGGTACTGAGCCCAAAACAGAGGTTCGTGCGGTAGTGAGCCCACAGCAGAGGTTGTGCCGGTACTGAGCCACAAGCAGAGGTTCTGTGCCGGTACTGAGCCACAAGCAGAAGATTCTGTACCGGTACGAGCCCACAAGCAGAGGTTCTGTGACGGTGGTACTGAGCCCACAAGCAGAGGTTCGTGCCGATACTGAGCCACACAAGCAGAGGTTGAGGTTCTGCTGCGGTACTGAGCCCACAAGAATGTTCTGTGCGGTACTGAGCCCACAAGCAGAGGTTCTGTGTCGGTACTGAGCCCACAAGAGAGGTTCTGTGCGGTACTGAGCCCCACAAGCAGTGTTCTGTACCGGATACTGAGCCCACAAGCAGATGGTTCTGTGCCTGGACTGAGCCCACAAAGCAGAGGTTCGGTGCCGATACGAGCCACACAAGCAGAGGTTCGTGCGGTACTGAGCCCACAAGAGAGGCTTCTGATGTGTGCCGGAACTGCGCCACAAGCGAATTTCTGATGGTAATCCTTGACGAGCCCACAAGCAGGAGGTATCTGATGTGTCTACGGGTATTACTGAGACCCCACAAGCAGAGGTTCTGATGTGTTCTAGTACTGAGCCACAAGCAAAGGTTCTGATGTGTGCTGGTACTGAGCCCCCAAGCAGAGGTTTGATGTGTGCTGGTTACTGAGCCCAAAGCAGAGGTCTGATGTGTGCTGGTACTGAGCCCCCAAGCAGAGGTTATGATGTGTGATGGTACTGAAGCCGGCCCAGCACAGAGTAGGGTGTTGGCTGTAGGTTCTGATGTGGCTGGTACGAGCCCCAAGCAGAGGTTCTGATGTGTGCTGGTACTGAGCCCCCAAGCAGAGGTTCTGATGTGTGCTGGTACTGAGCCCCCAAGCAGAGGTTCTGATGTGTGCTGGTACTGAGCCCCTACCAGTGCTATCTGCCTCCAATGCTCCTATTCCCTGACTCTTCAAGAACAGGGACTTTTAATCTCCTCATTTAGTACAAATATATCATGTGACCCCCAGAACTCACAGTCCGGTCCCTGAGAACACAAGCAGCTGGATCTGTCGCAGTGACAGTGCCGCGATGTCCCAGGACGGGGAAGAGGAGACCCCCTACGTGAAAAGGCAGAGGCCAAGCAAGACAAACGGGATACATTAGAAGCACTTAGAAATAATACTGTATATAGTAAATATGCCCTGTGAGTATCCTCTCTGCACAAGCAAACAAACAAACAAACAAACAAGCAAACAAACGTGCCCACTTATACCAGCCTCGTTATATGGGGAGATGTGTAAATAATGAGCAATACAATTGGATTTTCAATCAGCTTTATTGGCATGAAAGATACATTCATAAACTTTGTTTATTTTAATAGGATTATTGTAAAGTTGTAGACATATGTTATTCTGTCGCATTGGCTAAGCAGTGAATGTTGGTATAATTGTGGGTACTATAAAAGTCATTTTCTGTTAGAATGCACAAATCCATTACATTAGAAGAAAAAGATGCATGACCCTAATAGAATTAATGTGCAGCTCACAAACATGATAAGTAATATTCCTTGTGATAAATTATCTCATTTTAATCAGTGAGGTTTTAGAAGAGTTCCATCTTTGATTTGCATAATTTTATTACAGACAAACAAATTATATTATATTCTTCATTAACAAGACGCCTTTTAGAACTTGTGTTTTTGACGCCATTCCTCTTCTCCTTCTGTAATTTGTCAGACGCGTTGTGTGCTGAATATTACCCGATCCAGTAATAACTTTGCACTGAGCGTCCCTGACCTCTCCCAGCGGCGTTTCCGTTCTCAGCGCTAATGAAACTGGGGAATCTGCTTTAGCTTTAGGTCCTTCTCTGGCCTCCTGGAAAACAAACACTGGGAGGAATGAACAAAGGACGCACTGGGAGGGGCCTGCAGTAAGCGTTCACACACCCCGTATCGAGCACTTATCGCCCAAAATGCCTACTGCTATTCAGTAAGCGTGATAAGTGGGCGATAAAAGACTGAATCGCCCCCAAAAATTGCTCAAAAAAGAATCACTGAGGCAGCGGGGATCGCCACTTATCTGCATGTTCATAAACGCGCGCAATTCTAGTAGCCGTGATTGGGCTAGGAACGCCCGTCGCCGCTCTGGAATGGTGATTTTATCACAAAATCCTCAGGCCAGAAACAGTTGGCTTGAAGGTGTTGGAAACATGCAGAGAAGCGGCGAGATGGGACTTAGGCTGCGTCCCCGTTAGCGCTGAGCGGGCGGCGCTTGCCGCAGTTAATTATGTAACCAGGTTCCCCCATTTACTCCGCAACCCCCGTTATCTCCGCTGATGGTGGGGGCTGCCCCGCTGGCGTTCCTGGAGGGCGGGGGCCGAGCAGGGAGCACTCTGGTGCTCGGAAGGTCCCCGGCGGCTCCTGCGAGGGGCGCCGCCATTGTTGATATAGTTGCGCATGTGCAATGGGTTTGGGCAGCTGGTGGCCACTGCGGAGGTTGGCGCATGCGCAGAGGAAGTGCGCGCGAGGCGGCCATAGGGGAGAATAGCTCCCAAGAGATACAGCCCCCAGGGTGCACAGGGGCAGAGTCAGGTGACGCCAGGTAGCCAATAGGGCTGTAGTATCTCCCTGCTCAGGGATAGATACATTTTGCGGGGTTTAGGAGCAAGTCAGTCGGCGCTAGGAGCAGCTAGGGGAAGGAGGGAGGGTGCAGGAGTCAGTGACTCCCTGCACTAGGCCAGCAGCCCCCTAGGCCCCAGATAGCCCTGAGCCACCAGTAGCTTTGTGTGTTTCAGGGACAGGCCCCAGGTTAGGGACCCTGCCCCTTACTACACAGAGTCAGTTAGGGACACAGCGGACGCTGCGCGTCCATCCAGAGGTTTGGGCTCAGACCTCCGCTACCGCTGCCGCAGCCATCCGGGTGGGATCGCCCCGGACGGTAGTTCCTGTGTTCGTCAGCCTTCGGATCCTTTGTGAAGCTCCTTGGCAGGCCCGGGCACTGGAGTGCTCGGCAGGTAACCATCACCAAGGGCACCAACAATCCTATATATATTTAATACGGGACTAGTGGCTGCGCAGTCACACATATCCTCTCCCTTTAAGGGTGCGGGACATATTGTGTGGGGGGTTACTGGACACGGGGTGGGATCACCCGGTGTAGGTGGGAGCGTCCTGCGAGACGCAGTAGCCAGTGTCTCCTCTAGAGAGGAACACCTGTTGATTTATGAATACGTACATGCTATGCAGTAAAGCCAGTTCTGTTTCACATCTGTTTGCTTGATGTGATTGTTTCCTGTGAGGGCCTCCTCCCACTCCGTTGGGATCCCTCCCAGGTGGAGGCGTTGCACCACGAGATTGTTATATGTATGTACCCCAGGCTCCCCGAGCGGAGGCTTAGGCTCCTGAGAGCCACACAGGTTACACAGCAGGTAGTAGCGTCTGTATTCACAGGGAATACCCGCGCGCACGCGCTCGTGCACGGGCACACATGCTCACCGGCGCTCGGTGCTTATGTAAACAAAAAATTCTAACTTTCCAGCGTGCTCAATGCCCCCCCCCCCCTGCGCGCGCGGAAATGACAGGACGCCCGACGCTCATGCTTGGAGCGCTCTCCAAGCATGAGCGCGCTCAGCGCCAGCGGGGACTCAGGCTTAGGGAAAAAATGCATTTTTCCTGCAAAGGATTGATGCCGGGGATCTCTGGGGCTGATATCCATTAATATTAGCACCAGAGACCCCCGGCATGAACACTGTGCAATAAAAATGCATTTACAGTAAACTTCATTACCATAGCGGATAGCCTCAGGGACCCCCTACTTCCCGAGATACAGGCCCCGTTATGGGGGGCCTGTATCTCCTATGCATTTAAATGTCCGCGTCACGTGACCATGGGAATAAAATGCATAGGAGATACCGGCACCCCATAACGGGGCCTGTATCTCGGGAAGTAGGGGGTCCCTGAGGCTCATACACAATAATTATAGTATTTGCCAAAACCTATAGATAATAAGATAATAATGTAGATGGTAAATGAGATTGATATAGTTAATTGAGTATGCCAATATTGCAATGTGTGAGTTGATACAATTCAATAAATAATAATGCTGTATAACCATAAATATGACAACATAACATTTCAAATCATATATAGAAAATAAAACAGTCCGTAAAAGTGTACTGCAGTACAACACATATAATTGAGTGTTTAAAAACCACAATAATTGTCCTGTCAGTTTTAGACCACTTGCCAAGAAAAATCTGTGACCATCTTGCAGTAACTCGTGAGATGGTCCACAGAAGGCTGTAATGGCCAATCGGATTACAGTTGCAGCAGCTGTTATCTGACCATTTCTGGTGGGTCACGTGACCGTGGGATTTTAACATTGCAGGAGATACCGGCACCCCATAACGGGGCCTGTATCTCAGGAAGTAGGGGGCACCCGAGCTGAAATCAACATTTTTCAGCTGAGAAAACCCCCTGCTCCTGCACACTAGTATCAACCCCCCCCCCCCCCCAAAGAAAAAATCATCACCTTAGCAGATAGCGGCTAAAGTAATGAAGCTGTTTACATTTTATTTTTATTCATAGTGTACGTGAGCAGGGGATCTCCTGAGCTGAACAATGTTGATTTCAGCCTCGGGGACCCCCTGATTCCTGAGATACCGACCCCGGTATAGAGTGCCGGTATCCCTGTAATGTTAATGGCCTCGGTAATGTGACCCACATGATTATTTCTCTTCATAAGCCAGTGTAATTTTCACATTCCCTGTCATCACCACCACCCACAAGAGTAGCACTACCATCACCGCAGAGACTGGTGCTAAGAACTGAGGCATGGCCATGGACTGAGTGTGGAGGCCTATTAAAGCCTTACCTCTGGGCTTTTTTTTTTATAGCGTATATTCTGTAAAAAAAATATTCAGTGGGGTGAGAGCACAGCTGATGAAAGAGATGCCTCACTAAAAGACCACAGATGAGGTATCATAAGATTATGTATGAGCAATACAGGCAAATGTGGAAGAGGGACATACAGTAGAGGCAACTCTTATTCGAACAAAAACCAGTGGCAATTCCCCACAAAACCCAGGAAACACCCAGGTACATTCTGAATACATGCCTTAAACTTTCCTTAAACTAGCCCCAGCATTTCTGCATTGATTAATGGCCTTTCAGATTAACAGTGAGGGTCCCTGGCAGTCCCATTCAAACTAAATTGGACTGCCAGGGATCCCTGCTGTGTTAACCCTATGGGTCGTTAGTCAATGCAGAAATGCCTTAAACGTGCCTCAAACTAGCCCAGAACATACCCAGCACATACCCAGCACATACCCAGCACATACCCAGAATGTAACCCGGCTAGTTTACGGCAAATGTTAGAATAAACGTTGCCTCTACTGTACGAGTTTACCTCCTCCATTAGCATCCTTGACATAATTATGAATCCCTCCTCCTTTTCTTCTTCCTGCATGACCCTTAGAGTATATATTATTAGGTGGCTTCATTTTGAAAATGTGTGCCCTTAAGTCTTAGATGTTGATGTGTAAGGTCTGGTGGTGGACACTATGAATACTGGTGTTGTTGTTTAGAACTAGTACAGGTGACACAGTATTACTGGAACAGCCAAGCTCTCTCACTGTCTCTGACATATGGTCTTCCAATATAATTTCTCTTGCTTAAACCAGGCTCATTCTCATTACCAAACAGAAAGAGACAGGCTCTAGGGCACACACAAATTGATCCTGATCGCTTGCTTGATCAAACAAAAATAAAAATGTGTGGTCCCAATGTAGAAAAAAGTGAAACATCTTTATTGCAGCATACAAAAGTGAACTGTATAAAACCTCCCACGCGTTTCAACCAATGACTGGTCTTTCTCAAGGAGTAACAAAATGTGGCCAGCAAGCACTCTATATAGGTGCTAAACAATTAAAATAAACACAATCAGGTGAAATTGATTGTACAATCAAACAATACAATAAGTACCGATTATAGTAAAAGAACCATAATAAAACATGATGCTAAAAACATATCAAGATAGAGATAATGATTGTGCAGAACCATATTGCTCAGGATTAGATCAATAAGACTTATCAATATCTAAATGCTTACAATTGATGTTTCAACAGTAATAAGATATAGATAATGAAGTCTGATACCATGGCGATTAAGCTAATACCCGTAGCCTGGAACATTGACATGAATTATAATATAAAGAGCCACAAAGTATTCTGCAGTACTATAATAACATTCCCAATAACAAAATAATCTATAAGAGTCATAGACCCCATAGTAATTGAGAAATATGGTAAGCTAAAGGGATGGCTGATAATGAAAGCGAATATCTTAAGCAAAGGCCAGTGATTGCTTATAAGTCAACACACTTATATAATAGTAATAAGTGTCCGTCATTAGTAGTATATACAGATGCATGTAAATTCATAGAAAATAACTGGATTGCATTAAAATCAAACACCCAATAATCTATGATATTTGAAGTATCAAATAGTAATAAAGAATGACAGAAAATAGTCTGTAAAGAGACAAATTGATGATGGAATGAAAAACATAACCAAGCTGAACTAACACAATGGTAGCGACCGAATATAGAGTATATAGAAAAAAGGGGGAGGAGCCTTGGAAAAATAAAATGAAAATGGTTCTGCATCATAGGAAGCAATTGAGATCCCACTCAGAGTTCAGTCCAGTCGGTTGGAGTGTCCCTAGAGTGAAGATCCAAAAGACCTCCCTCTGATGCAGAATCCTAGTCCTATCACCACCTTGTTTCAACATGGGAATGTGTTCTAAGGCGATACATTTAAACTGATTGAGTGAACCTGTCTGACATAACAGAAAGTGTTTAGACACTGGATGAGTCTCATTTTTCTTGGCTATCAGTCTAACATGTTTCTGTACACGGGTCTTTAACTGCCGTGTGGTCAATCCAACATATTGTTTCAAACATCCACATGTCAAAAGATATATAACAAAATCTGTTTGACACGTGATGAAACTTTTGATGGAGAACAATTTAGTTATCTCCATATTTTCAGAAGTGGTGTCCTTTGCTTATATGGACATATGTCTATCAACCTTTAAGACCCACCTTAAGACACACTTGCTTAAAGAAGCATATGAGTAGCACTGTGGCTAATACTATACACATGATACATAAAGCTTGACCCCCTGCAGACACACTTACCAGAATGCCCTCCTACTGTCTCTGTATGTTCTTCCTACCTACCAATTACATTGTAAGCTCTTCGGAGCAGGAACCCCTCTTCCGAAATGTTACTTTTATGCCTGAAGCACTTATTCCCATGATATTGTATTTGTTATTTGTATATGTTATTTGATATTGATTTGTTATATGTTATATGTTATTTGACAAAGCACTCTATATGTGAAACGCGTTAGCCAACACTACTCTTTTTCATAGTTTTATTCGTTAAAAAAGGTCTCTATGTCCTTGTTGCTGCATTCAGCTGTGCACTGTTTGTTCCTGATTCGGTCTTTCCCCTGGTCTGATCTGGAAGCATGAACCTCTGTAGCGTTACTCCGGCGCCATTCCGCTGTGACTGCTGAGAAATTAAATCTTGCTAGTGTGTGAATCAAACCATAT
The DNA here is from genome assembly GCA_036426205.1 of Ascaphus truei. Classification (NCBI taxonomy): domain Eukaryota; kingdom Metazoa; phylum Chordata; class Amphibia; order Anura; family Ascaphidae; genus Ascaphus; species Ascaphus truei. Next base: position 72,141 of record WSYH01000601.1, read on the forward strand.
GCCTAAATATTTGAAACTAGTAACAGGGGATAGGATAGTATTAGAGTTGGTCTTGATCTGTAGCGCCTTCATTGGAAGCTTTAGAAATGTAGCCTTGGTCCCAAATACAATTGTTACAGTCTTGTCAATATTAAGAAACAGTTTGATGTATTAAATTCAATTTTCAGGTCTCAAAAAGTCAGATTGAAATACGTGTCCAAGGTCAAAGAGGTTAGAGAGCCCCTGAGGAAGAGAACACAGTTCTCGAAACCGGTAGGGCTGACATTGCTCCGACTGCCAGTGAGCTCCCACTTAGTTGCTGTGAGGTCGCAGCTTGCAGAGCCCCAGGAGCGCCATGTTTGGAGGGAACTGAAGCCCGCCCCCAACCCAACCACCGTCCGACACTGCACAACGACGTCACGACGTCGCGAGTCACCTGACACGGAAGTGCAGGCTTCGTCGCTCGAGGAGGAGAAGGAGGGTTAGGACTCAAACACCCCGACCATCAGACTATCTATGTGCCTCTGTTCCTGCGGTCTATCACAGTACCGAAGTGCCTTAAAACAACTGTATTGTTGTAAGTGTTTTTAACCGTTTTTTCTTGTGGATAAATTAGACTATACTACTCTATGGGCCTTGCGCTTTTTTTTCCTTTTTTTGTTTCTCAAAGAGGTTAGGGCTGTGTGCATATAAGATTATGTCATCCGCATACATGTGTACTGAGGCTCCCTTACAAGCTGTAGGAAGATCATTAATGAACACTGAGAACAGTAGGGGCCCCAGGACAGAGCCTTGCAGGACACCGCATGTGATATCCAAGGGGTTAGTTCTCGAGATAGACACATGTTGTGATCTTCCAGATAGGTAGGAATGAAACTAGTTTAAAGCATGCTTCCCCATACCAGAACACTGGAGTCTGTTTAGCAAGATAACATGATCAACAGGTTCAAAAGCCTTTGCAAAATCTAGGAATATTGCACCAGTAAGTTGTCCCAGTTCCATTCCACACTGAATCTCATTGCAAACTTTTAAGAGGGTAGTTACTGTGTAGTTGTCACGGTAACTTATGACAAGATATAATATACACCAAATAACTGGGTTGAACTGAACTAGGCTTAGATATAATAAAGTATATTTATTCCTTAAATAGGTGAACACAGCAATATAGTACAATTAACAGGCAAGAAGGTAACACTTACTTAGGGTTGGAGGATGAAGAAGTATCAGATAGCAATTCTCCAGCAATCAGGTGACAATCAAGATGTAATTAGAAGACAAAGACTGTAGGGTTGACCACAGTTTATATACCTTTGTAACCCTATTCTTAACATTGAATACAGACTATTAGAGAACAATTAGCTGTATCCAATCTCTAACGTGGGAACACAGTTTAACCCATGCCCCCCAGCTAGTTAGCCCATGCGTACTGGGACTCTGAGGGTCTCATTTCTGTAGCCCCACATTTAAATCAGGGGCGCCGGCCAGTCTACCAAATGAAGTATCTGGCAGGATCTTCCTTGTTTGTAGGTGTAAGATATAACACTTACAAACCACTCCAGTTTGATGCTTCTCCGCCCTCATGTAAACAGTTAGAGTGGCAGAGTCTTTTGATCAGCACTGGGTTCCTAGACATTGGGTCGCCCCCCTGACCATTTGCATTCCTTTGTGTGAAGGAATCTTCGCGGGTTTTTATCCCCGCTTTGGAATACAATATTAAAGTTAAAACACAAACATATTAAAATATCCGGTTCCGTTAGGTCCAGCGGGTCCAAGCTTCCCAGACCTTAATGCCGGAACTGGGACACTATAGGGTCCAAGTTTCAGCCTGCTGCAACCTTCAGAACCGGAGATACACAAATACCACTTAAACCGTTTCATACTTTAACACAAAATTCTCCGCTGTCAAATAAATCACAGTTTTTCACTAAATTCCCATTTAAAACAACGGGCTCTGCCGCCATAGGCTTTCAATGGTAATCCGCCGCCATTGGTGGCTATGGGAGTCTGCCGCCATAGACTTTTAATGGGGCATCGCCGCCGTTGATGTCTATAGGGTTTCTCCGCCATAGCCGGTCAATGGGAACCGGCCACCATTGAAGTTTTTGGGAAAAACTCCCGAACAATTATGGTGGTCCATACTCCATCGAGTTGGTCAGAGAGGGTCAGGAATGGTTTTGCAGCCATGCCGGAGCAGTGACTACAGGCATCCCAAACTATGGCCCTCTGGACCCTCCAGAACCGGAGGTATGGCTTATGATTTGTAGGGTTTTGGACTTAGACGTTTTCTCGTGCTGCTTCTGCCGCCGCCATTGGAACCTATGGTGGGACCCACTCTGCCAGCACGACCCTTTCCGGGGGTCCTGGATTCTGGAACCTGGTGGTGGTCGAGTGAGGGAAGGCCTAGGAACTAGGGGCAAAAAGAATTTTATTTCTGGGTGCCCTAGAACCTAAGATTCCCATGCCACTTGACGTTGAACTTGACTAATCAGTGATGAAAGTTCTTTTTCAGATAATGTATCCGCTTTGTGGTTTTGCGGTTTGGACGGCTCGGCGGTTCGGACTCCGTGCACGTAGGAAGAGAGCAGCAACCTAGTAGCATTTACATAAGGGGAAGGATCTCATTGGAGTCGCGGCCGCGAGAAGGAGGGAGGAAGGGATCTAACCTCAGCAACTAGTTTATGCAGCTTGGAACCTACAGGTAGTGGACGGCACATTGTAGATGGTTCAACCATCACATTTTAAATGTGAGTGTGACACCTTGTGGTGTTTTCGTTATGTCTTTTTAATAAATTTTTATATACTAGCAGTATTTGCACCATGTTTTCCTTCTATATCCTTTGGGTACTTTTATCTGAGCAGATGGATATCTGAAGACCAAAAGTGGTGCAGAGTGATCCGGTGCGTACTGTGGCTACCTGGAACCTGAGGCAAAGATACCAATCAGTGTCCATTCCCTACAGCCTTGCTGTAAGTAGTTAGTAGCTGGGGAGAGGTGTATATATCACTCAGAGGATACTGCACAATGGTCTTTTGTTTTTGTATTTTTCCATTGCAGAACACCAAGATCAGAGAATAGGAACAAGAGAATACTCTGTAAAGAGAAAGAAACAGTGTGAACAGGACTGACCTGGATTCCATTTTTTCTACCCTCCCCATTTCCTCTAAAAGACTGGTATTCTCTATGATATTTGCGGCAGGACTCTATTGTTTATTTGTTCATATTATTAGCACCCTTTGTTATATTAATATTTGTATTTTTATTGTTCACAATTCACATATCTTATCTTTTTATATTCACTTATAAATTAAAAAATGAGCTTTGGTTTCCATCATATAATATACTTTCTTTTGGATGATTGACTGACTTCTTTCAGACAATCATTTATATGGTATCTATGAAACCACAGTACATAGGTTGCACCCATTGATAGACAACTTGTCGTTCTTTAAATATTTACAAATAAATTGATTCAGTGAGAGGTGTGATCTGTTCTGTTATTTACCATTATGACATTAGATTTAATTAAGAGATATTGTCAGATCCCTCTGACATCTGACAAAAGATTCACAGGAAAAATTGTTTGTCCTCGCACTTTGGTTTGTTTCACTTTTGAACCATGCCTTTTGGCTTACATGGTGTCCCCGCTACTTTCCAGAGGCTTTGGGACCAGGTACTGTTAACCCATAGCAACTACGTGGGGGCCTACTTGATGACATAGTCATTTATTTCTCTGATAGGGAGTCACACTTTGCCAAAGTACGAGTAATGCAGATTTTTTTGTCCCGAGAGAGGCGAGGGATAAATTGACGAGTGTAGGTACAGATATAGCCAGATATATTGCGAATATTCCACCGGAAACCAGGCATAGTTGAAAGCTGCCTGACCACTGCCTGCTTGCAGATTCCACATGGCCAGACTAGTGTAGCCCTGTTTCCCCCACCCCTAAGTGAGATCAAGGGGGTGGCTGTAAATAGCTACTGGTGCTGCCCTTTTACCTGTTTGGTTCGCAGGAGCCTAAGCCCCCGCCGCTGGGAGCCTGGGCTAAATTACTCTTATAAATGGTGCAGCGCCTCCACCTGTGAGAGATCCCAGCAGAGTTGGAGCAGCCCCTCACAGGACACTCTTACAATGAACACATACACAAGTAAAATAGAAAAGGGCTTTACTGTGCAACATCTCTTAACGCTCTATCAACTCTATGACTCTATAATAATATCTTATCACTCTACCCACTAAAGACACAACTACCCCCACACACCTCGCAGGGCTTTGCACCCCACACCTTATACCCCACACCGTGTCCACAGCACCCCAAAGTCCCACACCCAACCTCCCTGGTATGTGAGACAGCGCTGCCCACAATGTGTATATATTTGTTGGTGCACTTAGTTACGATATGTTTGACTGTCATGCGCTCCTTTGGCTGGCGCTGAGTAATAAAATACACTTGAAAAGTGTGCAAGGCTGGAGAAAAGGCACAAGGAGTGTAAAAAGACCACTAGAAAGGTCGGGGCTCAGGGGCAAAACGGCAATCTTACCCCTATCAGCTCATCCGTCCTGGGTCCAACGACTCTTCAGTAGCTGATCCCGCAGCCTGCATCCGGCAATGTTATCATGTAGAAGGAAAGAGGTGAATCCGGAGCGACAGCTAACAGCCCAATTACGTCAGATCCGAATTTTGAACACAGTAGCTTTATTGAGAACACACAGATGGAACAGCAGGCTGCAGCACAGCCTCCTCCTCTACGCGTTTCAGCTCTAACTGGCGTTTCGTCTAGGCGCGCCAGTAGAGTGTGAAACGCGTAGAGGAGGAGGCTGTGCTGCAGCCTGCTGTTCCATCTGTTGGTTCTCAATAAAGCTACTGTTGTTCAAAATCGGATCTGACGTAATTGGGCTGTTAGCTGTCGCTCCGATTCACCTCTTTCCTTCTACACTTAGTATACGATACGTGCCCTCTGATCTCTTCACAAAGGATCCGCCGATCCCGCAATGAATCTGCCTCTGCATGGGTGGTGTCCCGCCGGACGGTCCACCATGAAGACAGTCTCTAGCTTCTTAGGGTCTGGTCTCAGACCACAACCATCAGGGCTGCGCAGCACTGCAGCGTGTCCCTGAACTCTATTGCAGCACTAATGGGGCAGGTCCCTATCCTAGTTGCCTGTCCCTACAGCTGCCACGAACTCCTACAATGTCTCAGGGCCTAGCTGGGGGCCTAGGGGATACAGACCTAGAGCAGTGGTCAGTTGACCCCTGCACACACAACATCCCCTTTTGTGTCCCAGATCCTACTCCCCTGTCTCTCTCCCCAGCGCGCAAAAATGTATCTCTCTGCAGGGGCATCTGTAATCCCATTGACTGCTTGGTCGGTGGGTGGTTTATGCCCTTATGCCTCCTGGGGCTTGTAGTCCCCGCCTAGGGTCTTTCACATTGGCGCCACGTGCGCCTAGCGTGTTGGGCATGCCCACTTGGTAATGGCCCCGACACCCCGCTTTCTGCCACTCCACTGCGCATGCGCACCCCTGATAATGCGCGACCTCCCGCCTTTCCCAATATGGCCACTGTACTGCTCTGCGCATGCGCGAGCCTCCGCGCATGCGCGAGCACTTGGACATGGTGGCGCCCTGTGGAGTGACGCCGGCGAGCCCGTCGCCTCCCCGCAACACCCCCCACGCAGCGGAGGTAGGCGGGGGGAACGGAGGACCGGAGGGGCCTAGGGGACCTAGGATTTTACATAGCGTGGGTTCCTGCTGCTACTAACGGGACTCCGCTGGCGTTAATCTACTGGCTGCAACAATCTGTAAGAGCTGTGCGCATAAGAGGAGAAATAATCAGGCCCTCTCTTTTTTAGTGTTATATCAACCCTTTCATAACCCTGTCTTTTTCATCTAATCATGGAAACTAGTGACCATTAAGGGGTTAATATTTACTAAACAAACAAACTAGTGTTGTGGCGCAGAATGATACACAGTGCAAATAACCCAGTGATAGAAATAAACACTGATATCAACTGCTGCTCCCATGGGACTTTTCCTCTGGGATGTATGCTCCTAGTCCCAGCTTTTTGTTGCATCTTTTGCATTTTTGCACTTTTTGCCCCTTTTTGCATTTTTTTTTGCATTTTTTGTTATTTCTTGCACGTTTTCCTTTTATATTGATTTAAAATTTATAAAAATTATTTATATTTTTATATTTATAATTTCTATTAAGTATATCTTTTCATTGAATCACCATGGGTCAATTTACATGTTTGTCTGCAGATTTGAATGTAACTTCCTTTTTATTTCTCCCTTCACTTAATTTCACTACTGTGATTTAGATTTAGAAAACAGATATAGAAAGGAGAGTATGTACAGATTCTATCTAGTTTTCAGATCAGCTCTTTACTAGGTTTATTTGTAGTAGCTTTATCTGAAGTATGATTTTAGAAATTTATTAAATATTAATATGGTGATTTATGAATTGCATTACCAATGTATAAAACTTTAAATTTTGTAAACATTTGCTATTGTATTAATGTACAATTTGCCTCACTGCCGCACCACCCAAATGTGACGCTGTATGTTTTTAGAGTCCAATACACATTTTATGGACCAATTGATATAAGATGTTTTGTGGTTGTATACATCATTAGGATAAGACAGCTGAATCAAGTTGAACTGTGTTGGTGTAGAGTTATACTGTAAGATAAGCTATAGAGAGTATATAGCACACCCCCGAGGAATTCGACATACTGACGAAACACGTCTGTTTTTTTGGACAACTGAGGCCACCGTACCCACTCCATAAAGTATCTGATTGGCAGACGTTGGAAGGAGGCAGAGTATCCCCTGACAGAGTGAGAGACCACAGGGAAGAACCGTGCGTGCCTGCATACACTTACACCCAGGAAGCTGACTGGAGTGGGACTGAGTGTGCCCACTCTCTGCAATTTAAACAGCGGGGAAGTGTGAGTGTTCCCTTTCCCTGTGTCGTTTGTTTGTGTACTAGTAAAGTGTTAATGCACTATTTAAAAAAATTGTAGGCATGTGGTTTTTTCTTCTATATATGAGGTTTACGAGGAAGAATCTGGTCCTATGGAGCAGAAGTTGATGTCATATCATGTTTATTTCTATCACAGGTTATTTGCACATTTTCACTGCACTGCGTATCAGAGGTTTCAAAAGCGTTTCTGGTGAGTCTCACTTAATACCTTGCTTTGGTTTTCTCTTTTATTCCCGATATCACAATCTCACCTAATTTCATTGTTATATCTAATATGTCTGGAGAGGTGGGGGGGGGGTGGCGCGGGCTCTTTCCCGTTTCACCCCTTCTCCCCTGCTCTCTGTGTCTTATGAGTAAACAAAAAATTCTAACTTCCAGCGTGCTCAATGCCCCCCCCCCCTGCGCGCGCGGAATGACAGGACGCCCGACGCTCATGCTTGGAGCGCTCTCCAAGCATGAGCGTCTCCAGCGCCAGCGGGGACTCAGGCTAGAGGAAAAAATGCATTTTCTCCTGCAAAGATGAGTTGATGCCGGGGATCTCTGGGGCTGATATCCATTAATATTAGCAACGAGACCCCCGGCATGAACACTGTGCAATAAAAATGCATTTACAGTAAACTTCATTACCATAGCGGATAGCCTCAGGGACCCCCTACTTCCTCCGAGATACAGGCCCGCCGTTATGGGGGCCTGTCCCTGATGCATTAAATGTCCGCGTCAAGTGACCATGGGAAATAAAATGCATAGGAGATACCGGCACCCCAACGGGGCCTGTATCTGGAAGTAGGGGGTCCCTGAGGCTGAAACCAATGCGGTTCAGCTCAGGAGACCCCCCTGCTCATCTAAACTATTAACAAAATTAAAATTTATTTACATACATTTAGGCCGAGATTTGCACCGGGAGAGACGGCTCTCTCAGAGCAGCTCTCTCTGCAGCAGATACAACGCGCCGGGTAAGGCCTTCTCAGAGGGTCGTTCATCAGATCACCGGCTTATCACCCGTTTTGTGAATTTTGCTATGACAGGTAATGAAGGCTTTCTGATACCGTGATAGCAACGCTCATAAAAACGGTGATTTAAATGCCCGGCCGCGATTTTTTTATGAACCTTTAGTGAATAGGCCCCAATATCTCAACGTGTGTAATAACAGATCTACGAACCTTTCATATTTATTAATTATAACCAATAAAATCTCAAATTGTGATTGAAATCCATAAATGTCACTGCACAGAGACCGTTTCTGCCATTTTGCTGAGGAATATTGGGGGCTATTTTGGGGTTAATTCCAGACTATTTTGCTCTATAGGGACAACAAGATTTGCCAAATTTGCAGAATAATCAGGATTTATACTAGATTCCCAGGCCTCATTCTCTAATCTATATATATATAAAACTCAAAAGTGTTTGATTGTTAGTAGATGTGGGGAATCTCATTGGTCCGTCGGTCCGCCCGCCCATGGCCCGTCCCCCCCATGCCTCTCATTGGCCACGAGGTATGCTGACATCACGGACACACCTACTCCACTGTGACACACACATACTGCCACAGACTCTCACCCCTGCAGACTCACCATACCCCTGAGACTGTCACCCGAGACCCTGAAGCCTAAACTGAGCCCTCAGGATAGCCTCGGACACTCTCCCTGCGGACTCACCCACCGACCTTGGTAAGTCTAACCCACTTTCCAACCCTCTCTCCCTGCACCCTTTACTACCTCTCCACCTCCTCAATCATCACACACCTCACTTTCACACCCTCTCTCCACCTCTCTACCTCCTTCAAACATCAACACCACATCATATAAACCGCCTCTGCTGTCCCCCCCTCTTACCCGTCCACGCCACCGCTGTATCCCCCCTCACAAATCACGCCCTCCACTGTGCAGACCCCACCGCGCCTCCCCAGCAGGCCTGACAAATGGCCGACTACACCCCACCCGGCTCCTCTCGCCGGCACCGCTATATACAGCCGCTCCCCGCTTACTGTCTCAAAATGGCTGCCTTCCCGGCCGTTCCGCTATTTCCCCGCTTACTCCTACAAAATATGCCCGACAACATCACGCTCACGTCTCCGCTTTGCAGCCAATGCCCGACAACACCCCACCGCTCAGCAGCCCTCACAAATCGCCGAATAACAATCACCCTCTCGCCGCCCCTTCTATATACACCCGATCGCCGCTTACTGTCCAATCGCCCAGTAAGAAGCACGCTCACCACATCCGCTGTGCACGATTACTGTGTCAAAATGCCCGCTCCCCTATGTCTCCGCTTACCCCTCCAACAATTCATCAGGCTCACAACCTCCGCTGTGCACCCCGCTTACCACCTCCACTGTGCACCCCCATTACTAGGACAAAATGCCCGTCACAAATGCCTTACCTTCACCGGCTTCACACCGGGAAACGAAGTGTTGAAGGGGGGGGAACGGAGATGTGAACTGGGGGGAGGGAGGGGAGCGCAGCTCTGAACGGGGGGGGGGGGCAGAGCTGTGAAGAGGGGGGGAGAGAGTGGAAGGGAGTGGAGAGAGAGGGGGAGCGACAACATTACATCCCGGGCAACGCCGGCTGTATCAGCTCGTTATCTGTAAAACACTTTCCCTTTCACATCAGATCCTAACGGATTGACCGGAGATCATTTGTATAAAGGTAAAACAAATTCTCAGATATAGTAAATCTTGCAATGATCCCACCCCCCACAAGAGAATGGGGTTTACTGCATCACATGAGGCACAGGAGGGGTTACAACATCATGGGATTGTATAAAGTTCTGCCAGAAATCGCCAGCTCTGAATAAAACTGTGTGTGTCTATGTGGAATTTAGGAGAGAGGATGAAATGCAGAATGAGCAGAGTCTCCCCCGCTCTTCTGGTCACCACAACTGGTCCAGAGTCCAGACCCTACAGTGCTTGGCACAGAGTATAGGAACAGAGCCCTGTTTCCCCCAACCCCTAAGTGATCAAGGGGGTGTGCTGTAATAGCTACTGGTGCTGCCCTTTTACACTGTTTGGTCGCAGGAGCCTAAGCCCCCCCCGCTGGGAGCCTGGGCTAAATTACTCTATAAATGGTGCAGCGCCTCCACCTGTGAGAGGCCCCCAGAGTGGGAGCAGCCCCTCACAGGACACTCTTACAATGAACCACACAAGCTAGTAATAGAAAAGGGCTTTACTTGGAATCATCACATATCTCTAATCTTAACATCTTATAATAAATACTACTATAACAAGCACAACTACCCCACACACCTCGCAGGGCTTAACCCACACCTTACCCCCCCAACCGATCCACACACACCCCAAAGTCCCACACCCAACCTCCCGGTATGTGAGACAGCGCTGCCCACAGAGGATGGGGAGGCGGGAGCACCGAAGAGAGAGGAAGAGGAATGGAGGGCGGGGAGAGAGGGGAAACGAGACGAGGAGACGGTGCAGTAGAAAGCGTACGCGGCTAGCAGCATAGACCTGCGTCTGAGGAGGGTACACTCGGGTGTCACCGTCAGTGGGGGCACGTAGCTACGTACCGCCCAGTGCGCCCAGCACCTGGGCCCGCTGATCTCTTCGCAAAGGATCCGCGGATCCCGCAATGAATCCGCCTCCGCGTGGGGTAGTGTCTAGCCGGACCATCCCACCGTGAAGACAGTCTATCACTGAAGAGGTCTGGTATCAGACCAAACTTGCCAGGCCACGTTGCAGACAGCTGTGTCCCTGCGCGATCCTCACTGAGCATGCGCGATCCTCTCATGGCCGCCGCTACTTCTCTGCCACTCCGCTGCAAATGCGCGACCTCCTGCTTAAACGCGACCTCTTGCGCCAATCCCAAAATGGCCACCACGACTGCTCTGCACATGCACGAGCCTCCGCGCATGCACGAGCACTTGGACATGGCTGCGCCCTATGGAGTGAGCTGCCGGCAAGCCCGTCGCCTCCCCGCAACACCCCCCACGGCAGCGGAGGTATGGGGCGGGGGGGAACGGAGGACCGGAGGGACCCTGGCTACACTCTTCCCCTGGTGGAAATATCGACGATCCCCCGCTTGGAGGACAGCGTCACATTGCAGAAAATAACACAATAAAAATGCAGTGCATAAATTGGGTTAGGGTTAGGGTTAACCCTAAACTTAACATGTTGACTTTAACATCACTGGTACATGGCTTATCACACACAGTAATACCTGAGGCCAGCTGAGTGTTAGCTGTTTGCTGAGACCCATTGTGGGGTGCCCCTAACTGATTGTGTGGGGGTACCTAACTTTGACTTTTGTGAGCCTCCACCTCGGTAGTCTCCGCAAACTCATGGTCGGGTGCTACAATGGTTGGTGCCTCACCGTTCCGCTGGTTGCTGACGGTTGTCAGGTCATCCAGAACACTGTCAGGTACCGCTTCCACTTCACTGTACACCTTGATGGGGTCAACTCTGCTCTCTGGTCTGCAGAGATCTTCTAGGGGGGACACCACCACCAGGACGCGATGACGAGGCAAGCCAGTTGCCCTGGTAACCATGCTTAAGGAGCCACCGTGCTCCGTGGTCACCTGGGAACTCACACCCGACACCTCTGGGGCAGTCAACTCACCCTTCTTTGGTTCTGTCATCTGTAGTTTCGTCATCTGTGGTTCCGGCATTGGAACCGAATCTGGAACCAGCTCTGGAGCCGCGGTTAGGGCGCACGGGCCCTCCGGAATCTCCTGAGTTGAGGTAGGTTGGTTAGCCGCATCTTTCTCTGCGGGTTCCGTAGCACACAGCAGAACTGGTTTTAGGAACTGTGCTCCGCAGCAGGCACACTTGGGTCCCCAGCGCAATTCACCATCTGGAAAATCACACTTGGGGCATAGGCACCTGACATACCCTTTTCCTTCCACTTTCACTACCTGAACCCCTCTTGGTCGCTGATAGGGATCAAAGTCCATACCACCAGAGAGTTTAAGGTCTTTCTGTAAGCACGGGCACAAAAGAAACATTACATACAGTCCCTCTGCTGGCCAAACACCATACAACTGAGGATGTGGTTCGCTGCATCCTGTACATTCCTCAGTTGAGACAGCAGTTACTGATTGAGACTCACTGTGCTTGCTCCCCCTGGTGGACTCCAGAGGAGGAGCACCTTCTTTCAAGGAGTGGTTCTGACTCTGTGCTGAGCCACTCACAGCGCAGGGGCGGGGCTCTGGTTTTCGCGCCAGACTCGGACAGATTTTGGTAATCAATTTTCGAGCCGCCTGTTTGCAGGCAGCACGTGTGCCAACCAGACTTGGCGGGAGACGCCATTTTAGGTGTGACTCACTGTTAGCATTCCCGGGTGAGGGAGTCTCCATTTTGATCACAGTCCCTTTAACTCCCCTATGACTCTTTGTGCATGAAGAAACTGCTAACTCAGGGTAAATAATGGGACTTCCTGGAATGGGCTCTGCATATTCGAATAGGGTGGATGGACCTTCTCCTTCGGGTACCTTGTGTCCTACACTCACTAACACGGAGCACCATAGTCCGTCCGCGTCTATGTGGCAGCCTAGAACCTTTACTGCACCCCTTAGTTGTGGATACTGACTCAGGATCAAATATATATAATGGGAGGGGGTGTTAGCAGGAACCTGCCCCACAACCAGCGTGTGGAGAGGCGGTACTTGCATCTCCAGTGCCCATTTGCAAACCTCTGGGCGTGACGGCGATGATAGCGTGAGCGACATAATTTAACTGAATTCAGGCACCACAGGTCTGGATCTCAGCAGCGCCTCCAAATGTTGCCCTGTTTCCCCCACCCCTAAGTGAGATCAGGGGGTGGTGACTGTAATTAGCTACTGGTGCTGCCCTTTTACCTGTTTGGCTCGCAGGAGCCTAAGCCTCCACCGCTGGGAGCCTGGGGTGAATTACTCTATAAACGGTGCAGCGCCTCCACCTGTGAGAGGCCCACCAGAGTGGGAGCAGCCCCTCACAGGACACTCTTACAATGAACCACACAGCTTAGTAAATAGAAAGGGGCTTTACTGGAACATAACATATCTCTAATGTAACATCTTATAACTACTAACGTAAGGCACAACTACCCACACACCTCGCAGGGCTGTAACCCCACACCTGTACCCCACACCGTATCCACAACAACCCCAAAGTCCCACACCCAACCTCCCTGGTATGTGAGACAGCGCTGCCCACAATGTGTACGTATTCTGTTGGTGCACTTAGCTACGATACCTGCCCAGTGCGCCAGCACCTGGGCCCGCTGATCTCTTCGCAAAGGATCCGCGGATCCCGCGATGAATCCGCCTCCGCGTGGGGTGGTGTCTCGCCGGACGATCCCACCGTGAAGACAGTCTATCACTGAAGAGGTCTGGTATCAGACCAAACTTGCCAGGCCACGTTTCCCACAGCTGTGTCCCTGTAAGGAAGCAGGGTTCTCACACACCCTCCTTACCTCTCCCTGGGATTGCTCCTGCTCCCCCTTCTCCCAGCGGTATCCCCTCCGCAGCCAGGCTCCGTGTCAGCCGAAGCTGACACACGCGGCCGCCATGTTGGCTGGGACGCGCGCGGGACGGTCTTACACCGTGCACGCTCCCGTCACGCCTCCAGCACTCGCTCCAGCCGTACTCACGCACCCCTGCTCCCCAGCTGATGCCGCTTCAGGATCACAGCGCGCACCTATCAGCTTATGCTCCACGGCACACCTTTGCTCCACTTACCTCTCTGATTGGCTCTCCCACCTTTATTACCCCAGTCCTTCCCTGGAATCATTGCTCTGCATAGCCTCAGTTTACCTGGTCTGGATTCCCTCTTTCTTGTGTTTGTGTTTCTTAGGTTTTGACCCGGCTTGGCTTACGACTCCTCTCCTGGCTCTCGACCCCGGCATCCTCATCACTACACTCCTTCTCTCTTCGATTTCGGCTTGACCCTACCATCCGGACCTCTCCTCGACCCTCGGCATCGGCACCTACTACGAGTACTCTCTCTCCGGATGCGACAGGTACCTCTATTACCATACTAAGTCTCCTGGACTGTCTACGCAAACTACCACACTCCGGACACGCTTCATCTGCTGTGGTTGCGTGTTACTAATGTCCCACTGCAGTACAGAGACAGGACTGGTCTGCGGGCAGCACTACCGTGACAGTCCCTGACTATTATAGAACACACCTGACTGCTAAGAGGATCCGTTCCCTATCTAGGGCATGTCCCTGTAGCAGCTCCAACCTTTCAATGACTGGGCCTAGCTGGGGCCTAGGGGATTACGAGCCTGGGCACTGGGTCCCTGACCCCTGCACACACAACCTCCCCTGTCTGTGTCCCAGCTCCTACTCCTAACTGACTCTCCTAAGCGCGCCAAATGTATCTCTCCTCTCAGGGAACCCTGCAGCCCTATTGGCTCCCTGGCGTCAGGTGGTAAAGCAGCCCCAGGTGCTGCTGGGTCTTGTAGTCCCCTCTGAAGCTCTTTCCTATGGGGACCGCGTGTGCGATCCTCACTGCGCATGCGCGATACTCTCATGGCCGCCGCTACTTCTCTGCCACTCCACTGCGCATGCGCGACCTCCTGCTGAAACGCGACCTCTCGCGTCAATCTCAAAATGGCTGCCGCGACTGCTCTGCGCATGTGCGAGTCTCCGCACATGCGTGAGCACTTGGACATGGCAGCGCCCTGAGGAGTGAGCCGCTGGCGAGCCTGTCCCATCCCCGCAACACCCCCCACGGCAGCGGAGGTAAGGGGGGGGAACGGAGGAGCGGAGGGACCCGAGCTACATAAGTATGAAGGAAGATTGTAAAGAAAGGCAGAGGTCCCAAATAATGGGTCCGTCCGTCACCCACATAAGGGCTGCTGTGCACCCAGAGGGTGGGAGCTGCGGCTGGCTGTCCTCCCCCTTCCCGTCACTGCGGGGGTTTTCAGATCCGCGCCAATGGGGAGAGGGGCAGTCACTGCCGGGCCTGCTATAGTAATCCCCAGGGGCAGGATATTTAACCGCTGCTAGAAAACTATGACCTGCTGCAAGGGGCCAGTTACTGAGGGTGAGGAATGAATAGTAGCTGCTGCTGAGTGAGTGTTTGGTAATTACTGCACGCTGGCGTCCCCGAGATATAAACCTATTGTGTAAATGACAAGCTTAACAAACCTGTTATTATAATAGTATGACATGAACCTTATGTATAAATACATGTCTGTAAATTATTCAACCTTTGGCAATATGTTGGTTGAAGTGCAGTAGGGAGACCCCTCGGTGTGTACGAGTAGGGTCCAACAGTACTAGAAATGGGGATGTATACCCCAAAAGTCCAATGTGTTGTGTACTGTTAAATATAAGTCCAGATCCTTAATAGATCATACGTTGTTAAATGCTGCCCCAAATAAGTGTAACACGTGTATCCCCACCCCCCGTGAGGTGAGGTGACTACAGCGTGTGTGGTGCAATACCTGTGGCTCACAGGAGGTCTGAGCCTCCGCTGCAGGGAGCCTGGGGTGGACCCGGAAACAAGGTTCGTCAGCGCCTCCACCTGTAACGCATCCTACGATGTGGATTTGCCCGTTACAGGACCCAAATGTATGTACATAAATATTCACACAATAACCACACTCTTGGTGACATAAAATAACAGTTTACTGTGTGTATATATATCTGTGCGGGGGAGCTGGTCACCGTGACCATGGAACTGATTTCCTTTTGTGAGCTTGTCACCCCGGACCCCCCCCCAAAAAACATTGAACAATCTTTGCGGGGGAGCCGGTCACCGGACACATGGAACGGAACCTGTGCGGGGAACTGGTCACCGGGCCATGAACTGAATCTGTGCGGGGATCTGGTCACCGGGACACATGTATGCGGAATCTGTGCTGGGGATCCGCCACCCGGGACCCTGAACGAATCTGTGCGGGGACAGCCTGTGCCCGTTACACAGTGGAACGTAATCGTTGCGGGGGAGCTTGTCACCGTGACTCATTGAACGAATCTGTGCCGAGGGATCTGTTCACCGGGACCTCGATTGAACGGGATCTGTGCGGGGGAGCTGGTCCCGGGACACATGGAACTAATCGTGCTGGGGACCGGTCACCGTGACAACATGGAACCTTATCCTGTGGCGGGAGCCGTCACCTGACCATGAACGAAATCTGTGCGTTGAAGCGTTCACCGGGAAACACATGGCAACGGAATCTGTGCGGGGAGCTGGTCACCCGGACACATGGAACGGCAATCTTTGCTGGAGCTGGTCAACAGGACACATGGAACGGAATCTGTGTCGGGGGAGCTGGTCATCGACACATTGAACGGGATATGTTCTGGGAGCTGCTCACCGGGACCATGGAACGGATCTGTTGTCGGGGGTAGCTGGTCCACCGGTACACAGGAACTGATCTGTGCGGGGGAGCTGGTCACCGGAACACATGGAACGGACTGCAAGGGGTGAGGCTGGTCATCCGGACACATTAACGAATCTGTGCGGGCCTGTTACGTAAATTGGGAATGTGCGGAGCTGCACCGGGACACATGGAACGCGAACACTACTTGTGCCGGGGGAAAGCGGAGCGGTCACCGGGAACGGACCATGAATAAGAGAATCTGTGCGGCGGGGTAGCCATCACAGGGACACCATGGAACGGAATCTGTGCAGTGAGCTGTCACGACACATACGAGTCTGTGAGGGGAGCTGGTCACCGGGACACATGGAACGGGATCTTCGGGGGAGCTGTCACCGGGACACATGGAACGGAGTCTGGGGGAGCTGTCCCGGACTCATGACGATTGTGCGGGAGCGCTGGTCACCGGGACACATGCGAACGGATCTGTGCGGGGGAGCTGGTCACCGGACACATGGAACGGACGTCTGGTGCGGGGGAGCTGGTCACCGGGACAACATAAAATCTGTGCGGGGGAGCCGGTCACCGGGACACTGGAACGGAACCTGTGCGGGGGAGCTGCGTCACCGGGACACTTGGAACGCAAATCTGTGCGTGGGAGCCGGTCACCGGGACACATGGAACGGAATCTGTGCGGGGGAGCCGGTCACCGGGACACATGTAACGGAATCCTGTGCGGGGGAGTCCGTGCACCGGGACACATGGTAACGGAATCTTGTCGCGTGGGAGTCTGGTCACCGGACACCATGGAACGGAATCTGTGCGGGGAGCTGGTCACCGGGACACATGTGACGGAATCTGTGCGGGGTAGAGCCGGTTCACCCGGGACACATGGAAACTGATCTGGTGCGGGGAGCCGATCACCGGACACATGGAACGGAATCTGTGCGGGGGTGGGATGCTGGTCACCGGACACATGGAACGGAATCTGTGCGGGAGCTGGGTCACACAGGACACATTGAACGGAATCTGTGCGGGGGAGCTGGTCATCGGGACACATGGAACGGGATCAGTCGGGGGAGCTGTCACCACGGGACACATGAACGGAATCTGTGCCGGGGGAGCTGGTCACGGGACACATGGAACGGAATCTGTGCGGGGAGCCGGTCACCGGGACCATGGAACGGATCTGTGCGGGGGTGCTCGGTCACGCGGACACATGGAACGGAATCTGTGCGGGGAGCTGGTCACCGGGACACAATGAACGGGAACTGTGCTGGAGCTGGTCCACCGGACACAGGAACGGAATCTGTGCGGGGGGAGCCGGTACCGGGGACACATGGAACGGAATCTGTCGCGGGGGAGCTGGTCACCTGGACACATAAACGGATCGTGGCGTGGGAGCGTCACCTGACGGGAACATAGTCTGTGCGGGGGAGCTGGTCACCGGGAACACATGGAACACGAATCGTCGTGCGGGGGAGCTGGTCACCGGGACACATGGAACGGAGTCTGTGCGGGGAGGCTGGTCACCGGGACACATGGAACGGATCTGCGCGGGAGCTGCTCAACACGGGACACATGGGAACGGGAATATGTGCAGGGGAGCTGGTCACCGTGGAGCACATGGAACGACATCTGAGCGGGGAGCCGTCCAACCGGACACATGGAACGGAATCTCGTGCGGGGAGCCGTCACCGGAACACTGGAACGGAAATCTGTGCGGGGGAGCCGTCACCGTGACACATTGAACGGTGCATATGTGCGGGGGAGCTGGTCACCGGGCACATGGAACGGAATCTGGTGCGGGGAGCTGGTCACCGGGGCACATGGAACGGAATCTGTGTCGAGGAGCTGTCACCGGACACATGAACGCGATCTGTGCGGGAGCTGGTCACCGGACACATGGAACGGAATCTGTGCGGCGGAGCCGGTCACCGGTACACATGGAACGGAATCTGTGCGGCGGAGCTGGTCCCACCGGGGCACATGGAACGGAATACTGTGCGGGGGAGTGGTCACCGGACACATGGAACGGGTAGTCTGTGCGAGGAGCTGTCATCCAGGACACATGGAACGGAATCTGTGCGGGGGAGCTGGTCACCGGGACACTGAACGGAATTTTGCGGGGAGCTGTCACCGGACCATGAACGTAATCTGTGCGGGGGAGCTGGTCACCGGGACAACATGGAGCGAAAAACGTGTGCGGGGGCCGGTCACGGACACATGGAACGGAATCTGGGTGGGGAGCCGGGCACCGGACACATGGAACAAATATGTGCGGGGGAGCGGTCACGGGGCAATGGAACGGAATCTGTGCGGGGGAGCCGGTCACCGGAACCACTGGAACAGATCTGTGCGGGAGCCTCACCTGGACACTGGAACTGAATCTGTGCGGGGAGCTGGTCACCGGACACATGGAACGGAATCGTGCGGGGGAGCTGGTCACCGGGAGACATGGAACGGAATCTGTGCGGGGGACTGGTCCACAGGAACACTTGAACGGAATCTGTGCGGGGGAGCTGGTCACCGGGCCATCTATGGAACGGAACCTTGGCGGGGGAGCCGTCACCGGGACCATGGAACGGAACCTGTGCGGGGAGCCGTCACGGGACACATGGAACGGAATCTGTCGGGGGAGCTGGTCACCGGGACCACATGGAACGGAATCTGTGTATGGGAGAGGCCGGTCACGCGACAGAGACACATGGAACGGAATCTTGTGCGGGGGAGCCGGTCACCGGTACACATGGAACGGGATATGCCGCGGGGGAGCCGGTCACGGCACACATGGAACGGAATCTTTGCGGGGGAAGCCGGTCACCGGGGCACATGTGAACGGAACCTGTGCGGGGAAGCCGGTCACCGGGACACACTGAACGAAATCTTTTCGGGGAGCTGGTCACCGGGACACATGGAACGGAATCTGTTGTGGGAAGCCGGTCACGGGAACATGGAACGGAATCTGTGCGGGGGAGGAGCTGGTCACCGACCGGACACATGGAACGGGATATGCGCGGGGGAGCTGGCACCTAGACACATGGAACGAATCTGTGCGGGGGGTACTGTCACCGGACCACAATGAACGGAACCTGTGCGGGGGAGCCGGTCACCGGACACATGAACGGAACTCTTGCAGCGGAGCCGTCAAAAGACACTGGAACTAGTCTGTGCGGGAGCCGGTCACCGGGAACACATGGAAACGGAACCTGTGCGGTGGGAGCTGGTCACGGGACACATGAACGGAATCTGTGCGGTGTGGCCGGTCACCGGGACACATGGAACGGAATCTGTTGCTGTGGACATAGTCCTGGTCACCGGACACATGGAACGGAATCTGTGCGGGGAGCCGGTCACCGACACATGGAACGGGATATGTGCGGGGGAGCTGGTCACCGGGACACATGGAACGGAATCTGTGCGGGGGAGCCGGTCACCGGGACACATGGAACGGAATCTGTGCGGGGGAGCTGGTCACCGGGACACATGGAACGGAATCTGTGCGGGGGAGCCGGTCACCGGGACACATGGAACAGAATATGTGCGGGGGAGCCGGTCACCGGGACACTTGAACGGAATCTGTTGCGGGGGAAGCCGTCACCGGGACACATGGAACGGAATCTGTGCGGGGAGCCGGTCACCGGGACACATGGAACGGGATATTTGCGCGGGGGAGCTGGTCACCGGGACACATGGATACGGAATCTGTCGGGGGAGCCGGTCACCGGACACATGGAAAGGAATCTGTGCGGGGGGAGCCGGTCACCGAGCACATGGAACGGATCTGTTGCGGGAGGATCCGGTCACGGACACATGGAACGGAATCTTGCGGGGGAGCTGGTCACCGGGACACATGGAACGGAATCTGTGCGGGGGAGCTGGTCACCGGGGCACATGGAACGGAGTCTGTGCGGGGGAGCTGGTCACCGGGACACATGGAACGGAATCTGTGCACATTATGTGCAGCTACATATAGGTTTATTTCAGCGTTGCGCATGGAGATAAACGCTTACACAAGTCGCTTGGGAAATGTTTCGCGCTCAGGGGATAAAAAAACAGAACTACATTGAAATAACAAAATAGTTATTTGATAGGTAAGAAAATTGTGCTCATAATGAGACTGATGGATTGCAAAGGTTATGAGAAAGTGTCTGTTTAAACCCACAAATCAAAGAATAATATAAATCCCACATGTTGTGCAACATAAAGAACCCATTGCCGGCCTGTCAGAAATCACCACCGAATCAACTCACTCCCGTTACTCGCACTGAAAGTCTGGGGTCTCAGCCCACGGGGACGGGTCTCAGCCCACGGGGACGGGTGTCAGCCCACGGGGACGGGTGTCAGCCCGACGGTGAGGGTCACTCCCTACGGGGAGGGGTCTCAGCCCACGGGAGGGTCCAGCCACGGACGGGGTCCGCCCACGGGCAAGGGTGTCAGCCCAAAGGGAGGGGTCGGCCCCACGTGATGGTCTCGCCCACAGGGACTGTCCCATCCCCACGGACGGGTCTCAGCCCACAGGGACGGGTCTCAGCCCACGGGGACAGGGTCTCAGCAAAAAAACAAAAACACACGGGAGGGGTCTCGCCCACGGGGTGAGGGGTCTCGGCCCACGGGGAGGGTCTCGGCCCACGGGGAGGGGTCCAGCCGCACGGGGAGGTCTCGCCCACGGGGAGGGGTCTCTGCCCACGGGATGGGGTCTCAGCCACCCACGGGGAGGGGTCTCGGCCCACTGGAGGGGGTCAGCGGGGGTACCTCACACGGGGAGGGTCTCGCCCACGGGGAGGGGTCTTGGCCCACGGGACGGTCTCACCCATGGGGACAGGTCTCAGAGCCCACGGGGAGGGTCTCAGCCCACGGGGACGGTCTACCCACGGGTAGGGGTGTCTGCCCACGGGACGGGTCTCGGCCCACGGGGAGAGGGTCTCAGCCATGGATTGGTCGCTGACCACATGGGAGGGTCTCACACACGGGGTGACGGGTGTCTCTGCCCAGCGGGACGGGTCTCTTCCCACGGCGTGGTCTTGCCCCCACGGGGAGGTCTTGCCCACGGGAATGGGTTTCTGCCCGGGTCCTGCCCACAGGGACGGGTCTCTGGCCCAGGTGGAGGGGACTCTGCCCACGAGACGGGCCTCTCCCACGGGCACGGGTCTCTGGGACGGGGTCTCTGCCCACGGAGGGTTCTCTGCCCACGGGGACGGGTCTCTGCCCACGGGGAGGGGTCTTTGCCCACAGGGGATGGGTCTCTGCCCACGGGGACGGGTCTCTGCCCACGGGGAGGGGTCCTGCCCACAGGGATGGGTCTCTCTATGCCCATGGTTGAGGAGTCTCTCCAAGGGGACGGGTCTCTGCCCACGGGTGACGGGTCCTCTGCCCACCGGGGACGGGTCTCGCCCACGGGGACGGGTCTCAGTTTCATTATGGTAACCCTACAAGATTAACACCATCACCGCTGGAAGCAATGGGCCGGCGTTAATGTGTATAACAAAGAGCAGCTCAGAGAACCCAAAACTGCCAGGCACCGATTTTAACCCTTTCACTCCCACGGTGTGCCGCCACACGCTATATTGTATTTTTGTTTTAAACACTGGTCACTTCTAATGTCAAAAATCCCCAGCATTATAGAAGAAATAAATCCTTTTGTGTTTGTGGCCGTTTTTTAGTTTAGACTTTCTAGTCCCGGAAGTTATTTTACACGTGTCCCCCATTCCTGCAGCTTTATTCCCGGGATTATTCCTTAACCTGCGGCACAAACTAACACCGAGATGAATGGCAGTCTCTGTGTGATAGTGCCCCGGTGATAGTGCCCCGGTGATAGTGCCCCGGTGATAGTGCCCCGGTGATAGTGCCGCCCCGGTGATAGCGCCCCGGTGATAGCGCCCCGGTGATAGCGCCCCGGTGATAGCGCCCCGGTGATAGCGCCCGGTGATAGCGCCGCTCCCGTTGATAGCCGCCCCGTGATAGCGCCCCGGTGATAGTGCCCGGGCTGCACCGTCTCAGCTGGATGATAACCCCTATGTAATGTAAGAACATTTAGAGAGAAACATGAGGATCTTGTGGTCAGGAACCAGTGAAATAAAGGGTTAATGAATTTCAGGATTGAACAAGAAGCAACGTTGTCCGTTAAAGTGACGGGAAGAAGAGATGAGGGGGCATGGCGTGGCATTCTAAGGGTTAACTGGGCTTCTCCTTTGTGCCTAAATGAGAAAAACTACTTAATGATAAGCAATGTTACATATAGTACAGGAGGCGTTACCTCGTTGAGTGCTTTCATTTTATTTTGATTCAAATGTATTTTTTTTTTAGATGACCCTAGAGACTGCAGGAGAAACCCCCAACAGCGCTCACCCCCAGCCCCAAACCCCGCTCCCCCCGTACCCTACACCCCCCCACACTCCTCCCATTGACCCCAACCCCCGCCCCGCTCCCCCAGTGACCCCCAACATAACCAAATACATAAATAACCACAAAGACAAGGTTGGAGGTACATTAAACATGTGTACCCCTGCCAGAGAGCTCGCTCATTGGGTAAAGGCTAAAGGTCATTGACCATGGACCATTACAACCCCCCAAGCTGGAACCCACTTGACACTTAAATGAGCCCCGTCCGCTTGCCTCTCCCAGCATGCACGGGTCTTTCCTGGCCAAGGAGGCCCGTCTGGCAAGGTACCCCCAAACTGTGGCAGTCGACAAAGACAAACAACCCTCCAAACTTTCACCCCGCAAGTCCCTACCTAGGGCCTGTCCCTGAAGCACTAGGGGCCTAGGGGATTATTGGCCTAGCACAGCGGGTCACTGACCCCGCACGTCACATCTTACCCATAGCTCTTCCAGTACCGACTAAACGTGGGCTCAGCGCGCAAATGTATCATCCCTGGAGCAGTGGAATTGCTGCCGCCCTATAGGCTCCCTGTCGATGTGCGTCCTGCCCCCTGTTCCTGGCAAAGCCTCTCTCGCAGGCGCAAATCTTCTGTAGGGGCCGCTGTGCTATATAACTGCGCAGGCGCGACTGCAAGATGGCAGGCGCCCGTGAGTACCTAGCGACGCAGCGACCCCTGACGCTGCTCCGGCACCCACCTGCACTCTCCCCCTGCAATGAGGCCAACGGGGACAACCCTGGGCAACCGGAGGACCCCGCCACCCTCCTTACCACCCGCGAGGTAGGGGACACACTACAAGCCCACGGGGACCTGGGCTACACTTATATGTAACCCTTTTTGTGAACCGGCCGACCCACCAATCTCACATTGACCCCTTGTGGTCTAACCGGCTCCTTTCCCTTGCAACACACCTGCTCTAAGGACTACTACTGTTACTGCATAACACCTGTGGCTCCAGGAGATCTGCCCTTCCGCTAGCTGGAGCCTGGGGAACCTTACCTTACCCTGTGCATAAAACGCTAGTGGCTAGCATGACGATCGATGGACTAATATATGCAGCCCTCCACTTACCAGGATCCCCGTTATGAAAGATAGCCCTGGTAGAAATACAATAACACCGTATATAAAATACTAACACTTTACTAACAACAGTCACACATCACAACATAACATAACCGGGCTCTATCCCATCACCCCACCCAATGTCTGGTGTTCCCACCCATGTTCCTTGATCCCCCACCCCAATGTCCCGTAATCCTACGGAGGTCGTGGGTGACTGGCAGTCACTAAATTAGCTAGGGCCCAGTTGGTGCCTTATAAACTGAAGTACCTACCGAGCACTCTCCTGCTCGGGACCCGCCACTCTCTCTAAAAGGGTCAGACGTCCGTCGATCCTATCCAGTACTTCTGCCGTGACCCCAACGAGGGTCCCACCGCTCCACGGAACTCAACCGTCTCTCGGTCACACCACCACCGTCGCACGGGAACAGCAACCGCCGCTATCCCTTCCTATCACTAACTACTCCTAGAGTGACAGCAACCCCTAACCTGGGCCTGTCCCTGATGAACCGCAACCTGGGATGGCTTGGGAAAACTCCTAGGGCCTGTGGAACCAATAACCTGCCCCCCCCTCCCCTAGCTACCCATCCTGTTCTGTAAACTCTAACAACTAGCTATTAACTGCTAACAGTCTGCAGCAGACACATGTCAGCCTCCAGACATCCACCACGCTGCAACCACCTGCGCCCACCAATGCAGCAACACACACAGAACGATACAACCATTCACTGGAACCCGCAGCAAATCCACTGCTTGCACGCTGTGCCTATCTGCCAGTGCGCACAGCCCTATCCGCTGTGCACTGCCAAACGCACCTTCCAACACCTAGGGTCACCTCCTAGCTAGGGCCGTCCCTCTTCAGTTACCCCCTGCCCTTACCGGGAATTGGGGCCTGCCTGGGGATCTAGGAGAACCCTTACCTGGTACAGGAGCCACGCGCTCCCTCACCCTTCCTACTCCTTCCTTCTCTACTCCTCCTCTGCCTGACTGACTGACGCATGCCAAGCCCGGAAATGTATCTATATTCCCGGGCTGAGCTTCCTCCAGCCCTATGTCCGCAAGGGAGCACCTGACCTCTGTCTCCCTAAGCCTCCTGGGAGTTGTAGTCCCCCAGGGGCTGCCTAAAATTGGGGCGCGCGTGCGCACTTGCCCTGCGCATGCGCGAACCCCTAATGGCCGCCTCAATCTCCCTCTACACTTCCTACTCTCGCGCGATCTCTCCTCCCTATCCCTGGAGTCCTATCGCGCCTTTGCCGCCTCCTGCGCATGCGCGAACTAACGCGCAATGGCGGCGCACTCTCCTCCAGCCGCCGAGCCGTGGCAACGCGATCGCGGCCCTAGCGACGGCCCATCGCGTCCCCGCAACCCCCGCCTGCCGCACAGTCCCGATCTGCTCCCTGCTCTGGCCCCACCCTCGCGAAGTGCCGGGCGGGTCCACTCTGCTCCTCCGGCGGCACCCGCGACCCCACGTCACTCGCGGAAAGGGCCACAAAACTGATTTTATCTCGGGCTACATTCTCCCTTCTCAAATCCCAACGTCCTCGCTGTAGCAACCTATTATGTTACACAATGAAAAATGCATAGTAACAGTTACATCACATACAATAGGCATTTGTTCACCGGTACCCAACATACCCGCATGGATACCCGAGCCAGCTGAGTCTCAGAGTGGATGCCCCTACAGACTGGGTGAGGGTATCCCACCTTGACTCCTGAGTCTTTTGGAACTCTAGACCTGTTCTTCTGTCAAAACACCGCCTCCCCCGCGCAAAAAAATAGTAAGGGGTCCTGGGTATTGACCCTTGCCGGATCCTCCGGTCTCGTCCACGGAGCATGGAGGTTCAAGTCTCTTGCCTCGATCCACCACATGGCGAACTATCGCTCCATCGCGCACCTGGAGAGGCCACAACTACCAGAGCGGTCTCAACAGAGTCTTTGTCCCTCCAACAATCCCTTTAACGGTGACTTCTTCCCGGACGGCACCACTTCTTCGGGTAGCCCCTTTGGAGACTCCTCTCACAGGGGTATGTGCGCTCCGGTCCGCTACAACCGATCCCTGGATAAGGTCAGTTTCGTTCCATGATCTGCAGAGATCTTCTGGGGGAGACACCTCCACCAGGAACGCGATGACGGGGTGAGCCCATCGCCCGGTGATAGTGCCCCGGTGATAGTGCCCCGGTGATAGTGCCCCGGTGATAGTGCCCACTGTGAAGTGCCCCGGTGATAGCGCCCCGTGATAGTGCCCGGGCTGCACCTCTCAGCTGGATGAATACCCCTAATAGTAAGAACATTTAAGAGATAACATGAGGATCTGTGGTCAGGGAACCAGTGAAATAAAAGGGTTAATGAATTTCAGGATTGAACAAGAAAGCAACGTGTCCGTTTTTAAAGTGACGGGAATGAAAGAGATGAGGGGACATGGCGTGGCATTCTAAGGGTTAACTGGGCTTCTCCTTTTGTGCCTTAAATGAGAAAAAACATACTTAATGATGAAAGCAATGTTACATATAGTACAGGAGGCGTACAGCTCGTGTAGCGTGTGATTTTCTATTTTATTTTGATTACAAAGTATTTTTTTTTAGATGACCCTAGAGACTGCGAGAAACCCCCAACAGCGCTCCCCCCAGTGACCCCAACCCCCCGTCCCCCCAGTGACCCCTACACCCCCCACACTCCTCCCAGTGACCCCAACCCCCGCCGCTCCCCCCAGTGACCCAACATAACCAAATACATAAATAACCACAAAGACAAGGTTTGGAGTACATTAAACATGTGTTACCCCCTGCCAGAGAGCTCGTCATTGGGTAAAGGCTAAAGGTCATTGACCAATGGACCATTACACACCCCCCAAGCTGGACACCACTTGACCACTTAAATGAGCCCCCGTCCGCTTGCCTCTCTCCAGCATGCACGGGTCTTTCCTGCCAAGGAGGCCCGTCTGGCAAGGTTACCCCCAAACGTGGCAGCGACAAGACAACAAACGCCTCCAAACTTTCACCCCGCAGAGTCCCTACGCTAGGGCCTGTCCTGAAGCACTAGGGGGCCTAGGGGGATTATTGGCCTAGCACAGCGGGTCACTGACCCTGCACAGTCACATCTTACCCATAGCTCTTCCAGGTACCGACTAAACGTGGGCTCAGCGCCAAAATGTATCAATCCCTGGAAGCAGGGAATTGCTGCCCGCCTATAGGCTCCTGGTGTCATGTGCGTCCTGCCCCTGTTCCTGGCAAAGCCTCTCTCGCAGGCGCAAATCTTTCTGTAGGGCCGCTGTGCCTACTATAACTGCGCATGCGCGACTGCAAGATGGCAGGCGCCGCCGGGAGTACCTAGCGACGCAGGCGACCCTGACGCGCTGCCGGCACCCACCGTGCACCTCTCCCCCCTGCAATGGAGGCCAACGGGGACAACCCTGGCACGGAGGACCCCGCCACACTCCTTACCACCCGCGGAGGTAGGGGACACACTACAAGCCCGGGGACCTGGGCTACATATATATATTAACCCTTTTTGTGAACCGGCCGACCCACCCAATCTCACATTGACCCCTCGTGTGTCTAACGGCTCCTTTCCCTGCAACACACCTGCTATAAGGGACTACTGGTAACTGCATAACACCTGTGGGCTCCAGGAGATCTGAGCTCCGCTAGCTGGGAGCCGGGGAAACCCTTACCTACCTGGTGCAGCGCCTCCACTTACCCAGGATCCCCGTTATGAAAGATAGCCCTGGGTAAGAAATACAATAACACACGTAATAAAATAACTAACACTTACTAACACGACATGTCACACATCACATAACATAACATACCTGACTCTATCCGCATCACCCCAGCCCAATGTCGGTGTTCCCACCCAGTGTCCTGTGATCCCCCACACCCATGTCCCGTAATCCTACGGAGGTCTGGGTGACTGCGCAGTCACTAATTAAGCTAGGGCCCTTGGTGCACTTATAATACTGAAGTACCTACCGAGCACTCCGATGCCGGGACCGCCACTCTCTTCTAAAGGGTCAACGTCCGTCTGATCCTATCCAGGTACTTCTGCCGGTAGACCCCAACGAGGGTCCCACCGCTCCACGGGAACTCAACCGTCTCTCTCCGGTCACACCACGTCGCACGGAACAGCAACCGCGCTATCCCTTCCTATCACTAACTACTCTAGAGTGACAGAACCCTAACCTAGGGCCTGTCCCTGATGAACGCACCTGGGATGGCTTGGGGAAAACTCTAGGGCCTGTGGAACAATAACCCTCCCCCCCTCCCCTACTACCCAATCCTGTCTGTAACTCTAACAACTAGCTATTAACTAGCTAACAGTCTGCAGCAGACACACACGCTGCACACACTGCGCCCAGCACATGCAGCAACACACACAGAACGATACACACCATTCACTGGAACCCGCAGCAAATCCACCTGCTTGCACGCTGTGCTATCTGCCAGTGCGCACCCCTATCCGCTGTGCCACTGCCAAACTGCACCTTCCACACTAAGGGTCACCTCCCTAGCTAGGGCCGTCCTCTTCAGTTACCCCTCCCTTACCGGGAATTGGGGCCTGCCTGGGGATCTAGGGAGAACCCTTACCTGGTACAGGAGCCACGCGCTCCCTGCACCCTTCCTACTCCTCCTCTTCTCCTCTGTGCCGGACTGACTGACGCTGCAAAGCCGGAAATGTATCTACTATTCCCGGGCTGAGCTTCCTCCAGCCCTATTGGCCGCAAGGGAGCACCTGACCTCTGTCTCCCTAAGCCTCCTGGGAGTTGTAAGTCCCAGGGGCTGCCTAAAGCATTGGGGCCGCGTGCGCACTTGCCCTGCGCATGCGCGAACCCCTAATGGCCGCCTCAATCTCCCTCTACACTTCCCTACTCTCGCGCGATCATCTCCCTATTCTGGAGTCCTAGCGCGCTTGCCGCCTCCTGCAGAGCGCGAACTAACCGGCCTCTCCTCCAGCCGCCGAGCCGGTGCAACGCGTAATCGCGTGCCCTGCTACGGCCCACGCGACTCGCCAGGCAAACCAGCATGCCCGCACAGTCCCGATCTGCTCCTGCTCTGGCCCCCACCCTCGCGAAGTGCCGTCGGGTCCACACCGCTGCCTCCAGCGGCACCCGCGACCCCACGGCACTCGCGGAAAGGAGCCAGAAATCGTGATTTTCACCTCGGGGCTTTACATC
>WSYH01000601.1:100980-108480 GCA_036426205.1 Ascaphus truei
CCACAGTAAACGTTATTTTATGTCACAAGAGTGTGGTTATTGTGTGAATATTTATGTACATACATTTGGGTCCTGTAACGGGCAAATCCACATCGTAGGATGCGTTACAGGTGGAGGCGCTGACGAACCTGTTTTCGGGTCCACCCAGGTCCCTGCAGCGGAGGCTCAGACCTCCTGTGAGCCACAGGTATTGCACACACACGCTGTAGTCACTCACTCACGGGGGGTGGGGATACACGTGTTACACTTATTTGGGGCAGCATTTTAACAACGTATGATCTATTAAGGATTGGACTTATATTTAACAGTACACAACACATTGGACTTTTGGGGTATACATCCCCATTCTAGTACTGTTTGGACCCTATCGTACACACCGAGGGGTCCCCTACTGCACTTCAACCAACATATTTGCCAAAGGTTGAATAATTTACAGACATGTATTTATACATAAGGTTCAGTCATAATATTATAATAACAGGTTTGTTAAGCTTGTCATTTACACAATAGGTTTATATCTCGGGCGCCAGCGTGCAGTAATTACCAAACACTCACTCGCAGCAGCTATATTCATTCCTCACCCTCAGTAACTGGCCCCTTGCAGCAGGTCATAGTTTCTAGCAGCGGTTAAATATCCTGCCCTGGGGATTAACTATAGCAGGCCCGGCAGTGACTGCCCCTCTCCCATTGGCGCGGATCTGAAAAACCCCCGCAGTGACGGGAAGGGGGGAGGACAGCCAGCCGCAGCTCCCACCCTTGGGTGCCAGCAGCCCTTATGTGGGTGACGGACGGACCCAATTTGGGACCTCTGCCTTTCTTACAATCTTCCTTCATACTTATGTAGCTCGGGTCCCTCCGCTCCTCCGTTCCCCCCCTCCCTTACTCCGCTGCCGTGGGGGGTGTTGCGGGGATGGCGACAGGCGGCCAGCGGCTCACTCCTAGGCGCTGCCATGTCCAAGTGCTCACGCATGTGCGGAGACTCGCACATGGCAGAGCAGGTGGCAGCCATTTTGAGATTGACGCGAGAGGGTCGCGTTTCAGCAGGAGGTTCGCGCATTGCGCAGTGGAGTGGCAGAGAAAGTAGCGGCGGCATGGAGTAGCGCGCATGCGCAGTGAGGACTCGCACACGAGCGGGGTCCCCATAGGAGGCTTCAGAGGACTACGACCACCAGCAGCACTGGGGCTGCTTACCACCGACGCCAGGAGCGCCATGGGCTGCGGGTTCACTGAGGTAGGGACGAGCAGAAATTTATGGCGTGCTTGGGTAGGAGTCAGTACGTAGGGTGGAGCTGGGCACGTAGACAGGGGATGGTGTGGCAGGCGCCGCAGCCCTGCCCCTGACCCCTAGGCCCCAGTAGGCCATCAGTGTGAGGTGGAGCTGCTACAGGGACATGCCTAGATAGGGAACGGATCCTCTTAGCAGTCAGGTGTGTCTATAATAGTCAGGGACTGTCACGGTAGTGCTCGCAGACCAGTCCTGTCTCTGTATGCAGTGGGACATTAGTAACACGAACCACAGCAGATGAAGCGTGTCCGGAGTGTGGTAGTTTGCGTAGACAGTCAGGAGACTTAGTATGGGAATAGAGGTACCTGTCGCATCCGGAGAGAGAGTACTCGTAGTAGGTGCCGATGCCGAGGGTCGAGGAGAGGTCGGATGGTAGGGTCAAGCCGAATCGAAGAAGAAAGGAGTGTAGGATGAGGATGCCGGGGTCGAGAGCCAGGAGAGGAGTCGTAAGCCAAGCCGGGTCAAAACCTAAGAAACACAAACACACAGAAAGAGGGAATCCAGACCAGGAAACTGAGGTATGCAGAGCATGATTCCAGGGAAGGACTGGGGTAAAAGGTGGGAGAGCCAATCAGAGGGTAAGTGGAGCAAAGGTGTGCCGGTGGAGCATAAGCTGATAGGTGCGCGCTGTGATCCTGAAGCGGCATCAGCTGGGGAGCATGGGGTGCGTGAGTACGGCTGGAGCGAGTGCTGGAGGCGTGACGGGAGCGTGCGGGTAAGACCGTCCGCGCGCGTCCCAGCCAACATGCGGCCGCGTGTGTCAGCTTGGCTGACACGGAGCCTGGCTGCGGAGGGATACCGCTGGGAAGGGGGAGCAGGAGGCAATCCCAGGGAGAGGTAAGGAGGGTGTGTGAGAACCCTGCTTCCTTACAGGGACACAGCTGTGGGAAACGTGGCCTGGCAGTTTGGTCTGATACCAGACCTCTTCAGTGATAGACTGTCTTCACGGTGGGATCGCTCGGCGGAGACAACCCAACCGCGGAGGCGGATTATCGCGGGATCCGCGGATCCTTTGCGAAGAGATCAGCGGCCCAGGTGCTGGCGCACTGGGCAGGTATCGTAGCTAAGTGCACCAACAGAATACGTACACATTGTGGGCAGCGCTGTCTCACATACCAGGGAGTTTGAGTGTGGGACTTTGGGTTGTTGTGGATACGGTGTGGGGTACAGGTGTGGGGTTACAGCCCTGCGAGGTGTTGTGGGTAGTTGTGCCTTACGTTAGTAGAGTTATAAGATGTTACATTAGAGATATGTTATGTTCCAGTAAAGCCCCTTTCTATTTACTAAGCTGTGTGGTTCATTGCAAGAGTGTCCTGTAAGGGGCTGCTCCCACTCTGGTGGGACCTCTCACAGGTGGAGGCGCTGCACCGTTTATAGAGTAATTCACCCCAGGGCCCCACGGTGGAGGCTTAGGCTCTGCGAGCCAAACAGGTAAAAGGGGCAGCACCAGAGCTAGTTACCAGCACCACCCCTGATCTCATTAGGGTGGGGGAAACAGGGCAACATTTGGAGGCGCTGCTGAGATCCAGACCTGTGGTGCCTGAATTCAGTTAAATTATGTCGCTCACGCTATCATCGCCGTCACGCCCAGAGGTTTGCAAATGGGCACTGGAGATGCAAGTACCGCCCTCTCCACACGCTGGTTGTGGGCAGGTTCCTGCTAACACCCCCTCCTCCATATTATATTTGATCCTGAGTCAGTATCCACAACTAAGGGGTGCAGTAAAGGTTCTAGGCTGCCACATAGACGCGGACGGACTATGGTGCTCCGTGTTAGTGAGTGTAGGACACAAGGTACCCGAGGAGAAAGGTCCATCCACCCTATTCGAATATGCAGAGCCCATTCCAGAGAAGTCCCATTATTTACCCTGAGTTAGCAGTTTCTTCATGCACAAAGAGTATAGGGAGTTTAGGGACTGTGATCAAAATGGAGACTCCCTCACCCGGAATGCTAACAGTGAGTCACACCTAAAATGGCGTCTCCCGCCAAGTCTGGTTGGCACACGTGCTGCCTGCAAACAGGCGGCTCGAAAATTGATTACCAAAATCTGTCCGAGTCTGGCGCGAAAACCAGAGCCCCGCCCCTGCTGCTGTGAGTGGCTCAGCACAGAGTTCAGAAACCACTCCTTGAAAGAAGGTGCTCCTCCTCTGGAGTCCACCAGGGGAGCAAGCACAGTGAGTCTCATCAGTAACTGCTGTCTCAACTGAGGAATGTACAGGACAGCTAGCCGAACACATCCTCAGTTGTATGGTGTTTTGGCCAGCAGAGGGACTGTATGTAATGTTTCTTTTGTGCCCGTGCTTACAGAAAGACCTTAAACTCTCTGGTGGTATGGCCTTTGATCCCTATCAGCGACCAAGAGGGGTTCAGGTATGTGAAAGTGGAAGGAAAGGGTATGTCAGGTGCCTATGCCCCAAGTGTGATTTTCCAGATGGTGAATTGCGCTGGGGACCAAGTGTGCCTGCTGCGGGAGCACAGTTCCTAAAACCAGTTCTGCTGTGTGCTACGGAACCCGCAGAGAAAGATGCGGCTAACAACCTACCTCAACTCAGGAGATTCCGGAGGCCCGTGCGCCCTAACCGCGGCTCCAGAGCTGGTTCCAGACTGGTTCCAATGCCGGAACCACAGATGACGAAACTACAGATGACAGAACCAAAGAAGGGTGAGTTGACTGCCCCAGAGGTGTCGGGTGTGTGAGTTCCCAGGTGACCACGAGCACGGTGTGCCTTAAGCATGGTTACCAGGGCAACTGGCTTGCCCGTCATCGTCTGTCCTGGTGGTGGTGTCCCCCCTAGAAGATCTCGCAGACAGAGAGCAGAGTTGACCCCATCAAGGTGTACAGTGAAGTGGAAGCGGTACCTGACATGTGTCTGGATGACCTGACAACCGTCAGCAACCAGCGGAACGTGAGGCACCAACCATTGTAGCACCCGACCATGAGTGTTGCGGAGACTACCGAGTGGAGGCTCACAAAAGTCAAGTTAGGTACCCCACACAATCAGTTAGGGGCACCCCACAATGGGTCTCAGCAAACAGCTAACACTCAGCTGGCCTCAGGTATTACTGTGTGTGTGATAAGCCATGTACCAGTGATGTTAAAGTCAACATGTTAAGTTTAGGGTTAACCCTAACCCAACCCAATTTATGCACTGCATTTTTTTGTGTATTTTTCTGCAATGTGACGCTGTCCTCAAGCGGGGGATCGTCGATATTTCCACCAGGGGAAGAGTGTAGCCAGGTCCCTCCGGTCCTCCGTTCCCCCCCGCCCATACCTCCGCTGCCGTGGGGGGTGTTGCGGGGAGGCGACGGGCTGCCGGCCAGCTCACTCCATAGGGCGCAGCCATGTCCAAGTGCTCGTGCATGCGCGGAGGCTCGGCATGTGCAGAGCAGTGTTGTTTCCAGTTTTGTTATGTATATATATATGTAGCCCCGAGGTAAAATCACGATTTCTGGCCCCTTTCCGCGAGTGCCGTGGGGTCGCGGGTGCCGCTGGAGGCAGCGGTGGACCCGCCGGCACTTCGCGAGGGTGGGGGCCAGAGCAGGGAGCAGATCGGGACTGTGCGGCGCAGGCTGGTTGCCGGGGACGCGATCGGGCCGTCGCTAGGGCCGCGATCGCGTTGCCACCGGCTCGGCGGCTGGAGGAGAGCGCCGCGTTAGTTCGCGCATGCGCAGGAGGCGGCAAGCGCGCGATAGGACTCCAGGAATAGGGAGAGATCGCGCGAGAGTAGGGAAGTGTAGAGGGAGATTGAGGCGGCCATTAGGGGTTCGCGCATGCGCAGGGCAAGTGCGCACGCGGCCCCAATGCTTTAGGCAGCCCCTGGGGACTACAACTCCCAGGAGGCTTAGGGAGACAGAGGTCAGGTGCTCCCTTGCGGCCAATAGGGCTGGAGGAAGCTCAGCCCGGGAATATAGATACATTTCCCGGGCTTTGCATGCGTCAGTCAGTCAGGCAGAGGAGAAGGAAGGAGTAGGAAGGGTGCAGGGAGCGCGTGGCTCCTGTACCAGGTAAGGGTTCTCCCTAGATCCCCAGGCAGGCCCCAATTCCCGGTAAGGGCAGGGGGTAACTGAAGAGGGACGGCCCTAGCTAGGGAGGTGACCCTTAGGTGTGGAAGGTGCAGTTTGGCAGTGCCACAGCGGATAGGGCTGTGCGCACTGGCAGATAGGCACAGCGTGCAAGCAGTGGATTTGCTGCGGGTTCCAGTGAATGGTGTGTATCGTTCTGTGTGTGTTGCTGCATGTGCTGGGCGCAGTGTGTGCAGCGTGTGTGTCTGCTGCAGACTGTTAGCTAGTTAATAGCTAGTTGTTAGAGTTACAGACAGGATTGGGTAGCTAGGGGAGGGGGGGCAGGTTATTGTTCCACAGGCCCTAGGAGTTTTCCCCAAGCCATCCCAGGTTGCGGTTCATCAGGGACAGGCCCTAGGTTAGGGTTGCTGTCACTCTAGGAGTAGTTAGTGATAGGAAGGGATAGCGGCGGTTGCTGTTCCCGTGCGACGGTGGTGTGACCGAGAGACGGTTGAGTTCCCGTGGAGCGGTGGGACCCTCGTTGGGGTCTACCGGCAGAAGTACCTGGATAGGATCAGACGGACGTCTGACCCTTTTAGAAGAGAGTGGCGGTCCCGAGCATCGGAGTGCTCGGTAGGTACTTCAGTATTATAAGTGCACCAACTGGGCCCTAGCTTAATTTAGTGACTGCGCAGTCACCCACGACCTCCGTAGGATTACGGGACATTGGGTGTGGGGGATCACAGGACACTGGGTGGGAACACCAGACATTGGGCTGGGGTGATGCGGATAGAGCATCAGGTTATGTTATGTTATGTGATGTGTGACATGTCGTGTTAGTAAAGTGTTAGTATTTTATATACGTGTGTTATTGTATTTCTTACCCAGGGCTATCTTTCATAACGGGGATCCTGGGTAAGTGGAGGCGCTGCACCAGGTAATGGTAAGGGTTTCCCCAGGCTCCCAGCTAGCGGAGGCTCAGATCTCCTGGAGCCACAGGTGTTATGCAGTACCAGTAGTCCCTTAGAGCAGGTGTGTTGCAGGGAAAGGAGCCGGTTAGACCACGAGGGGTCAATGTGAGATTGGGTGGGTCGGCCGGTTCACAAAAAGGGTTACATATATATATGTAGCCCAGGTCCCCCCGTGGGCTTGTAGTGTGTCCCCTACCTCCGCGGGTGGTAAGGAGTGTGGCGGGGTCCTCCGGTGCCCAGGGTTGTCCCCGTTGGCCTCCATTGCAGGGGGAGAGTGCACGGTGGGTGCCGGAGCAGCGTCAGGGGTCGCCTGCGTCGCTAGGTACTCCCGGCGGCGCCTGCCATCTTGCAGTCGCGCATGCGCAGTTATAGTAGGCACAGCGGCCCTACAGAAAGATTTGCGCCTGCGCAGAGAGGCTTTGCCAGGAACAGGGGCAGGACGCACATGACACCAGGGAGCCTATAGGGCGGCAGCAATTCCCTGCTTCCAGGGATTGATACATTTTGCGCGCTGAGCCCACGTTTAGTCGGTACCTGGAAGAGCTATGGGTAAGATGTGACTGTGCAGGGGTCAGTGACCCGCTGTGCTAGGCCAATAATCCCCCTAGGCCCCCTAGTGCTTCAGGGACAGGCCCTAGCGTAGGGACTCTGCGGGGTGAAAGTTTGGAGGCGTTTGTTGTCTTTGTCGCTGCCACAGTTTGGGGGTAACCTTGCCAGACGGGCCTCCTTGGCCAGGAAAGACCCGTGCATGCTGGGAGAGGCAAGCGGACGGGGCTCATTTAAGTGGTCAAGTGGTGTCCAGCTTGGGGGGTGTAATGGTCCATTGGTCAATGACCTTTAGCCTTTACCCAATGAGCGAGCTCTCTGGCAGGGGGTAACACATGTTTAATGTACCTCCAAACCTTGTCTTTGTGGTTATTTATGTATTTGGTTATGTTGGGGGTCACTGGGGGGAGCGGCGGGGGTTGGGGTCACTGGGAGGAGTGTGGGGGGGTGTAGGGGTCACTGGGGGGAGCGGGGGGTTTGGGGTCACTGGGGGGAGCGCTGTTGGGGGTTTCCTCGCAGTCTCTAGGGTCATCTAAAAAAAAAATACATTTGTAATCAAAATAAAATGAAAGCACTCAACGAGGTAACGCCTCCTGTACTATATGTAACATTGCTTTCATCATTAAGTATGTTTTTTCTCATTTAAGGCACAAAAGGAGAAGCCCAGTTAACCCTTAGAATGCCACGCCATGCTC
>WSYH01000601.1:113480-142104 GCA_036426205.1 Ascaphus truei
ACTATTGAATTGATTCTCCCGGTAAACACAGAGGCAAAGAATTTGTTTAATACCTCTGCTGTTTCCTTATCTCCAATAATCTGCCTGCCCATCTCACACTGAAAGGGTCCTATATTTTCTTTCTCATTTTTTTGTTATTAAGGTACTTCAAGAACTTTTTGGGTTGACCTTACTTTCTATTGCAATCCTTTTTTCATATCCATTTTTGCTAATTTGATTGCCCTTTTGCAATTTTTGTTATAAACATTCCTATAATTTCTGATACGATGTCTCTGTCCTTCTGACTTAAAGAATCTAACGCCTTCCCTCTTTCTTGTCCCATTTCCTCCCCTTCCTGTGATTTAGCCACATTGGTTTTGACTTATGTTCTTTTATATCTTATGTATCAAGGGTATACAACTGATAAGTGTGCTGTTTTCTAACAATGTTTTAGACTGCGCCCATTTATCTTCTACATTTTTCCCTGCAAAAAACACATTCCATTGTATAACTCTAGATTAGACCTCAGTTTATTAAAATCTGCCTTTCTAAAGTTCAAGGTCTTTGTTGACCCAAGCTAATGCTGTTTTTGTGATAATTTATTTCAAACGAGACCAGTTATGATCACTGTTACCAAATGTTCCAGGACTTGAATATTGGTTATTACTTTCTACATTGTTTGATATTACCAAATCCTTACAGCCCTCCAGCCCCTCTCTGGTGGGTCCTCAATAATTTGGTCATAAATTGTCTGTAAGCCACCCCAAAAACTGTTTCCTGGTTTGTTAACGCTATCTCATTTCCCCCAGTCTGTGTCTGGATAAATTAAATCCCCTATATGCGAAACACGACCCGTTTTTGGTGCCTTCGCCAATTGCAAAGAAGTATTTAGGCTTCTCCATCTCACAGATATTGAGTGGTTGTGAGGACCCCACAAACAGTTTCTTGTAACTTTTTAACTACTCACTGCTAATTATCTATCCACAAAGTCTCTACATTTTCATCATTCCCTTCTAGCATACATCGTCCCTTATAAAGTTTCTAGATCCGGTTTTAACATATAAACATACTCCACTCCTTCTTTTGCTCGATCCTTTGAAAAAGGGAATAACCCTCTAAATTACGTCCTTATGAGTTTATCCCACATGTTTCAGTAATGCCTATGTCATACTCCTGCCTACTGGCTACCCTTGAGATATAAATATCAAGCTCCCCCATTTTATATCTGTCAGGCTTCGTGCATTAGCACGCATTGCATTTCCAGGGTTTCTTTTCGACTGTACTATTATAATCCTTATCGCTTCTCTTCCTTTGGGCGCCCCACTTGTTAGGTCTTAGAAGTTTTTTCTAGTATTATCGTAATTTACTATGGGTGTCTCACTGCTTGTACAAACTCGCACTTGCCCACATCTACCCCAGGCCACTGAATCCTCATTATCATTTATTTGAAATTATCTGTTTAATTGCCCCTCCCCCTCCTCTAGTTTAAACATCTCACTCCAGGAAAGAAAGAAAGTCAAGGGGTGCTCCATCTTATGACACTAGACAACATGTAGTTATCTGTTGGACCCCAAGTAGCAGGTGGTGATGAAAAATGAATTGGCCTGTGATCACTCATAACCCACATGTAGAATAATGTTCATTATGGGTGAGTTTAGGGCAGTCCACGTTAAGTACTCAACACTATAATGGTAACAAATAAGATATATATCCTTACCACGTCGCTGTCTGACAGGGGTCTGCCGGTGGCGTGCCAGCCATGAGGAAATCCCAAAACAGGTAGACAAAGAAGTCAAAAGGCTACAGCCAGGGAGTCAGTGCCTGATTAAAGGACTACCCTCCGAAACGCTGTAGGAGGTGTTGTTGTGCCCCCCTGGGTGATGTTGTATCAGAGATGTTCTGAAATAAGGATTTTATTTTTTCACTACCCCTGACTCCCTGCTGTGCGCCGTTTGACTTCTTTGTTTTTCTACCTGTATTTAAAATCTTCCTCCAAACCTAATCTAACATCTAACATGAGTT
Organism: Ascaphus truei; assembly: GCA_036426205.1. Taxonomy (NCBI): domain Eukaryota; kingdom Metazoa; phylum Chordata; class Amphibia; order Anura; family Ascaphidae; genus Ascaphus; species Ascaphus truei. The sequence continues at coordinate 115,482 of WSYH01000601.1, forward strand.
GAAGTTTGGCTCGAGATTATATGTAACTAGATAACGTAATGTAGTGTGTGTTGTGGTGGTTGTGTGTTGTGTGTGTGTGTATTATGTATATATATGATTATATATATAGATATATATATAGTATATTATATATATAATACTATCTATTTGCAAAACAATTCTTCTATTATGTTTGGTGTAACAAGACCACAGGATGTTCTGATCACATTTTCACATACATGTGTTCTTATAATGTTAAATAATCTAAAAGGGAAATCGTGAATTTATATTACACTAATCAGTACTATACTGTAAGTTATATTACGCATATTGTTTACATTAAACCTGGTGTCAAACAAGTATCACAAAGCTTGGTAATATGTCACGTGTTGGCAATCTACATACTATCAGGGACATTACAGGAGAGAAGGAAGTGGCCAATTTCTATTAAAATCAGGTGTTTTTGAATTAAATCTGATGCAGACTTTTGAGCTGGTTTTGAAGAACGGAGAATGCAATAATGAATCCTTTGTTCTCGGGTATTAAAGCGCAGGCGCCTGTTATTATAAACAATTTTGTCATTACTTTGTTAGTCACTATGCACTCAGAATCTTACACTATACTAATGTGTGTACGTTATCTCTAAGAATAACTTAAATTATCGCTTAGGTTTGCGCTGATAAGGGAAAGGTTAACATTTAAACACACCTTTTAATTGTCTCTGTTTGGCTAAATCGCTGAGTTAGCTTTCACGTGTCTATCATTACGACCCAATAGGAAATCATCAAGAGAAGGATTCTATACAGTATCTATCTAATAAGCAATTAAAACTGACATTATTAGTACATTACCGAACACAATTCTCTTTCACTTATCTTTCTTTGGCGTCACACCTTTCACAGCACTGAAGAGGGACACCTTTGTCAGAACACCTGCTGTTCTCAGTGTTAGAAATCCGGAGCTACGGTGGCACTTCTGAGGTCACCAGGCAGCGTGGTAAGCCCCATTACAGAGCCGTGGTGTGTAAGGGGTTGTCCTAACATTGGGTTATAAATACCTCCTGCCGCAAGAAAATGAACATGTATGTGATTGGGTAAAATAGCCCCTGAACGTTATTTGAGAAGGTTTAAACACCTATTCTTGCAGCTTGATACCGTAGATCCCTGAAATAGTGTAAAATAACATCAAATGAACCAAGTTCAAACCGTTAATAAATAATCCCCTGCTGCCTATCCGCGCCGGTGACAACACCGGCTGGGGGGGATCTCCTGGAAAACGAATTTACAGTTATACTCATGATGCTAAAGGCTAGCATAGTGGACCCTCTAAAATTAAAGCGTCATGCGAAAACTGCAAATAGTGCAACCAATAAGAAATCGCCACGTGATTTGCGTATTGATTTTCCTTTGAATGTTATGCATTTGTTTAGAGATACAATAGTCTGCAGGAGGATCACGGTGAAAATCGGCGATTTTCACAACGCCGCAGACGATTCAGCACGCAGGGCGATTCTTCACAACGCAAAGCAGGACGGATTCTCACACGCAAACGCAGGCGGATTAACCAAATCAGACGGATCTCCAGGCAAAGCGGAGGATTCTCAAACGCAAAGCAGAGATCTTCAAACGCAAACGCAGGAGTCTCAAAGAAAGCATGGGTTCTTAAACACTCAAACTTGAGGACGGATTACTTACACGCAAAGCGGCTTTTTAGGCGCGGACGGGATTTTCACACGCAACGCAGGCGGATTCTTCACACGCAAACGCAGGCGCGGATCTTCACACGCAAAGCAGTGGCCGGGATTCTTCTACGCAAAGCAGGCGATTCTGCACACGCAACAGCAGCGACGGAATTTCTTCACAACGCAAACGCAGTGCACGGATTTTCCACGTCAAACGCATGCGATTCTTCACACGCAAAGCAGGACGGATTCTTCCATCCCGCAAACGCGGACGATTCTTACACGCAAACGCAGGACGCCAACACGATTCTCACACGCAAAAGCGGGACGGATCTCACGCACGCAGCCGGATCTTCTTCCACGCAAAGCACAAAAGCGGACCGGAGTTCTTCACACGCAACGCCAGCACGGATTCTTCACACCAAAACGAGGCGTACCGTGATTCTAACGCAAACGCAGGAAGACGGATTCGCTTCACAGCAAACGCGACGGATTTTTTCCACACCCGCAAAAGAACGTTCAAACGCCAGAGGACGGATTTTCACACGCAAACGCAGGCGGATCTTCACACGCAAAACCGAGGACGGATTACTTACACGCAAACGCAGGAAGGATTCTTCAACCAAACGCAGAGGACTCAGACCAAACGTGACGGTTTTCACACGCAAACGCAGGACGGTCTATAAACCGGACGGTTCTTCAACGCAAAACGCAGGACGGATTCTTCACACGCACACGCAGGACGGATTCTTCAACGCGCGAAATTCCCAGCAACGAAGACGGATTTCTTCACACGCAAACGAGGACGGATTCTTCACACGCATCAAACGCAAGGCGGATCTTCAACGCAAACGCAGGAGGACGGAGTTCTTCACACCAAACGCATGACGGATTCTTCACACGCATCAACGCCCAACGGATTTTCACACGCAAACGCAGGAGGACGATTTCTTCAAACGCAACAGGCGCAAACGCAACGAGGGCATCTGACAGAACAGGGGCATTCTTCACACGCCAAACGCACTGACGGATTCTTCCCCGCAAACGCATGACGAATTCTTCACCGCAAACGCAGACGGATATCTTCACACGCAACGCAGACGGATTCCCTTCACACGCAAACGCAGGAGGTATTCTTCACACCAACGCATGACGCGGATTCTTCACAAGCAGGTCTTCACACGCAAGACGGCGTGACGGATTCTTCACACGCAAACGCAGGGAACGGATGGTCTTCCCAACGAAGACGGTCAGCAGACTCAGCAACGGCAACGCAGGGACGGATTCTCACTACGCAAAAGCGTAGGACGGAATTCTTCACATGGAAAGCGCGGCAGTTCTTCACACCAACGCAGCTATTATCACAGCAACCGGACGCGGGATTTTCTCGCATGAAACGCCAGGACGGATTTCTGACACACGCAAAGCAGGAGATCTCGCACGCCCAAAGACAGGACGGATTCTCAACGCAAACGCCGGGACGGATTCCGTCACGACCAGAAGACGGTCCAGAACGAGGGCGGATTCTTCACACGAAACGAGGACGGATCTTCACACGGCAAACGCCAGGACGGATTTTTCACACGAAAACGCAGGACGGATTCTTTCACAGCCAAACGCAGGACGGATTCTTCACACGCAAACGCAGGACCGGATCGTCACATGGAACTCGCAGGCTATTCACACCCGACGCAGGACTGATTCTTCACATGGAACGCAGGGCGACTTACGACGAGGAGATTCTTCCACGCAAACGGGCGACTTCGGAAAAAGGCGGATCGTCCATACACGCAAACGCAGGAGACGGATTTCTTCACACGCAAACGCAGGACGGGTTCTTCACACGCAAACGCAGGACGGAGTCTTACCGAACGAGGATTTCACACGAAAAACCAGGACGGACTTCTTCACACGCAAACGCAGGACGGATTCTTCCCATCTTCAAACGCCAGCATCTCAAAACGCACGGACGGATTTCTCACCCGCAAACGCATGACGGATTCTTGACACGGCGCACAGGACGGATTTTTACCACGGGCAAGGACGGTTACTACAAATTCTGGACACTGCCCTGTCCTTGGGAGAGCACAGCGGTCACTACACTGGACACTGGCCCTGTCCTTGGGAGAGCACAGCGTCACTACACTGGACACTGGACACTGGCCCTGTCCTTGGGAGAGCACAGCGGTCACTACACTGGACAGTGGGTACTTTCCTCGGGAGAGCACAGCAGTCCTACACTGGACACTGGCCCTGTCCTCGGAGGTCACAACAAGCTGAACTGGGTTTCGATTTCCTCGGAGAGGCACAGCGTGTCACTACACTGGACCTGCGTCGGGAGAGCACAGCGTCACCTACACTGGGACCTGTCTCGGGAGTGCACAGCGGTCACTCCACTGGGACCTGTTCGGGAAGCACAGCGGTCACTACACTTGGACTTCCGTCGGGAGACACAGCGCTCACTATACACTGGGGCCTGTCGTCGGAGAGCAACAGCGGTCACTACACTGGGACCTGTCCTCGGGAGAGCACAGCGGTCACTACACTGGGACCTGTCCTCGGGAGAGCACAGCGGTCACTACACTGGGACCTGTCCTCGGGAGAGCACAGCGGTCACTACACTGGGACCTGTCCTCGGGAATCACGCGGTCACTACCGGGACCTGTCCGACGGAGAGCAAAGCGGTCCCTACACTGGGACCTGTCCTCGGGAGAGCACAGCGGTCACTACCACTGGGACCACTGAGCTTCAGAACGAAGCTGTGGGTGTGCTGTGCACTGCGCATAGTAAGTGAAACCTTCTCTTGACTTTTGTCACATAAATTGTACTTTGTGTTAGTGATGTTTTAATTAAAAATCAAAATATAAAATTGACTTATTATGCGCGTGCTCGGCACACATCCCCTGTATTGCTTATTGCACTAAGTGTGAATTCCTCGTTTTGTTGTGCGGTCGTGTACGTGTGATGTGAAATACGGCTGCGTGTGACTGTGGAACGCGCGTGTGACTGTTCCGCGCGTGTGACTGTGCTGCGCCGTGTGACTGTGTGCCGCGCGTGTGACTGTGAGTGCGCGCGTGTGACTGTGAGTGCGCGCGTGTGACTGTGAGTGCGCGCGTGTGACTGTGAGTGCGCGCGTGTGACTGTGAGTGCGCGTGTGTTACTGTGGCGCCTGTTGACTGGGCGTGGTGACTGTGAGTGCGCGTGTAGACTGTTCGTGCGCGAGCTGCGTTTGCGGTGATATCGGTGACGTCGCGTGTGTGACTGTGCGTGTGACTGTGTTGCCGCGTGTGACTGTGCGTGTGAACTGTGAGTGCGTCGTGTGACTGTGCGCGCGCGTGATGACTGTGGCGTGTGACTAGGCATGCCGTTGTATACTGTGCGTGTGAGCCTGTCGCGCGCTGCGCGTGTGACTGAGCGCGCGTTTGCTGTCTTGACTTGATGCGGGGTGACTGGAGTTCGCGTGTGGACTGTGGCCGTGTGACTGTGCAGTGTGCTGTGAGTGTGCGCGTGTTACTGTGCGGTGCTGCGCGGCGTGTGACTGTGCGTGTGACTGGCGCGGGACTGTTGCGTGGGACTTGCGTTACGTGAGTGGTGCGGTGCGGTGGGGTGTTACTGTGGCGTGACGTGGCGCGTGTGACTGTTGGCGCGTCTGTGTGATGTGCGTGGTGACTGTGCGCGCGTGTGTGACTTGTGCGTGTGACTGTGAGTGCGCGTTGACGTGCGCTGCGTACGCTGTGACTCTGTGGACTGTTGCGGGGACTGTAGTGCCGCTGCGCGTGTGTGGGGACTCGAAGGTGCTGTGCTGTGACCTGTGAGTGCCGTGTGACTGTGCGCGCTGTGGTTGACTGTGCAATGTGACTGTGAGTGTGGCTTGGCTGGCAAAAAACTGCGCGGGTCTGATGCTGCGCGCGCGTGTGACTGTGGCATGTGACTGATGAAGTGTGCGTGTGACTGTGCGCGCACGTGTTACTGTGCGTTGTTACTGTGAGTGTGTCGTGTCAAACGGTGCCCGCGTGTTACTGTGCTGTTGACTGTGCGTGTGCGTGTGGACTGTGCGTGTCCTGTGTGTGTGACTGTGAGTGCGCGTGTGTGCGACCTGTGTGTGCGTGTGACATGTGCGGCCGTGTGACTTTGATGTGCGTTCACGCTGTGCTGGTTGGTCTGCTGCGCGCGTCGTGACTGTGCGTGTGACTGTGCGTGTGCTGTGCGTGTGCGGTGACTGTGTCGTGTGACTGTGCGTGTGACTGTGAGTTGGCGTGTGACTGTGCGCTCGCGGTGACTGTGTAGTGGTGCTTCGTGTCCACTGTGCGCGCGCGTGTGGACTGTGCGTGTGACTGTGCGGGTGCTTGTGCGTGTGCAGTGTGACTGTCGTGTGTACTGTGCGTGTGACTGTGAGTTGCGCGTGTGGACTGTGCGTCGCTGTGACTGTGCGTTGACGCGTGTGACTGTTGTTGTGACTGTGCCGTGTGCTGTTGCTTTCGTGTGACTGGTGTTGTGACGCTGAGTGCGGTGTGACTGTGCGTGTGACCTGTGCGTGCGCTGTGTGAACTGTGCGCGCGCGTGTGACTGAGATGTGTTTTATTACAATAGTCTCACCTCTTTCAAAATTCTGTCAGAATAACCCAATGAGGTTTTAAAATTATTACCATTATTAAGTGTCCTTTGGCTCAAATAACTGTGCTCGTCTCTCTGCATCAAGCACTAGCCCTCCCCCTCCCCCCTCCCCCCGCCCTCCCCTCCTCCCTCCCCCCTCCTCCCTCCTCCCTCCCCCTACTGTCCATCGTCCCCGCATGAATCAGCCGGCAAGCGGCGGTGGAAACGGCGCCGCTTGCCAGCCGCTTCTTGCGCAGCGTGGCTTTCCTCTGCATCCCCATGACTACTGCTGCACTCGGAGTGCAGAAGACGTAAGCGTCGCCAGTATAGTGCGCATGCGCGGCATGGCAGCGAACGGTTGGGGGAATGGCGGCCATGTAGGGAGCGTGGAATGGCGGCCCTTAATGATCGGCGCCTGGCGGCTGTTGCTGCGCTCCCGCATTTCACACGAGTCGGTGTGTGGGGGGGAGCGAGGCAGCTTGTAGGAGTAGACATCACAGTAGACGCAGGGGGGGAAGGGGGGGCAGGGTCCGTGATCCACTTTCCTGTTATCACATTTCGCCCCCAACGCTCGCGTTTTACCACCCCCATCAAATAGGTTGCCACCAAAGAATTCCATTCAAAAACAAGTAAAAACCTAAAACATAGAATGTGTGTGTTTCAGACTTTTTTCTTCACACCACGGTTTGTTACTGCCCAAACCGACTACAAATTGAATGTTTGGGGAAAAAAAAAAACGGTTAAGAAATAAAGGCTCGAATTTCGACACATTTGCCCAGTTTTGGCTTTAACAGCCGTAGCACAGAGAGAGAATATTTGTGCGGGGGAGCTGGTCACCGGGACACATGGAACGGAGATCTGTGCGGGGGAGCCGGTCACCGGACACATGGAACGAATCTGTGCGGGGAGCTGGGTCACCGGACACATGGAACGGAGTCTGTGCGGGGGAGCTGGTCACCGGGACACATGGAACGGAGTCTGTGCGGGACTGGTCCCGGGGCACATGGAACGGAATCTGTGCAGGGAGCCGGTCACCGGACACATGAACGGAATCTGTGCGGGGGAGCTGGTCACCGGGACACATGGAACGGAATCTGTGCGGGGGAGCCGGTCACCGGGACACTGGGAACGGAATCTGTGCGGGGGAGCCGGTCACCGGGACACATGGAACGGAATCTGTGCGGGGGAGCCGGTCACCGGGACACATGGAACGGAATCTGTGCGGGGGAGCGGTCACCGGGACACATGGACGGAATCTGTGCGGGGAGCCGTGTCACCGGGACACATGGAAGGAACGGAATCTGTGCGGGGGAGCTGGTCACCGGGACACATGGAACGGAATCTGTGCGGGGGAGCTGGTCACCGGGACACATGGAACGGAATCTGTGCGGGGGAGCTGGTCACCGGGACACATGGAACGGAATCTGTTGCGGGGAGCGGTCACCGGACACATGGAACGGATTGTGCGGGGGAGCTGTCACCGGGCACATGGAACGGAATCTGTGCGGGGGAGCCGGTACGGGGCACATGGAACGGAATCTGTGCGGGGGAGCCGGGTCACCGGGACACATGAACGGAATCTGTGCGGGGGCCGGTCACACCGGGACCATGGAACTGGAATCTGTGCGGGGGAGCCGGTCACCGGGACACATGGAACGGAATCTGTGCTGGGAGCGGTCACCGGGCCACTGGAACGGAATCTTGTGCGGGAGTGCCGGTCACGGACACATGGAACGGAATCTGTGCGGGGAAGCGGTGCACCGGGACACATGGAACGGAATCTTCTGTGCGGGGAGCTGGTCACCGGGACACTGGAACGGAATCTGTGCGGGGAGCGGTCACCGGGACACCATGGAACGGAATCTGTGGCGGGGAGCTGGTCACCGGGACACATGGAACGGAATCTGGCGTGGGGAGCGGTCACCGGGACACATGGAACGGAACTGTGCGGGGGAGCTGTCACCGGGACACATGGAACGGAATCTGTGCGGGGGAGCTGTCACCGGGACACATGGAACGGGATATGTGCGGGGGGAGCTGGTCACCGGACACATGGACAACGGAATCTGTGCGGGGAGCGGTCACCGGACACATGGAACGGGAATTCTGTGCGGGGGAGCTTCACCGGGCACATGGAACGGAATCTTGCGGGGGAGCGGTAACCGGGGCACATGGAACGGAATCTGTGCGGGGGAGCCGGTCACCGGACACATGGAACGGAACTGTGCGGGGAGAGCGACCGGTCACCGGGCACATGGAACGGAATCTGTGCGGGGGGAGCCGGTCACCGGGACACTGGAACGGAATCTGTGCGGGGGAGCCGTCACCGGGACACATGGAACGGAATCTGTGCGGGGGAGCCGGTCACCGGCACATGAACGGATCTGTGCGGGAGCTGGTCACCGGGACACATGGAACGGATCTGTGCGGGGGAGCTGGTCACCGGGACACATGGAACGGAATCTGTGCGGGGGAGCTGGTCACCGGGACACATGGAACGGAATCTGTGCGGGGGAGCTGGTCACCGGGACACATGGAACGGAATCTGTGCGGGGGCTGGTCAACCGGGACACATGGAACGGATCTGTGCGGGGGAGCGGTCACCGGGACACATGGAACGGAGTCTGTGTGCGGGAGCGGGTCAACCGGGACACATGGAACGAATCTGTGCGGGGGAGCCGGTCACCGGACACATGGAACGGAACCTGTGCGGGGAAGCTGGTCACCGGGACACATGGAACGAATCTGTGCGGGGGAGCTGGTCACCGGGACACATGGCGGAATCTGTGGCGGGGAGCCGGTCACCGGGACACTGGAACGGAATCTGTGCGGGGGAGCCGGTCACACGGACACATGGAACGGAATCTGTGCGGGGAGCTGGTCACCGGGACCATGGAACGGAATCTGTGCGAGGACGGTCCACCGGGACACTGGAACGGATCTGTGCGGGGGAGCTGGTCACCGGACACATGGAACGGAATCTGTGCGGGGAGCCGGTCACCGGGACACATGGAACGTAATCTGCGGGGGAGCCGGTCACCGGGACACATGGAACGGATCTGTGCGGGGAAGCCGGTCACCGGGACACATGTAAACGGAATCTGTGCGGGGGAGCTGTCACACCGGACACATGGAACGGAATCTGTGCGGGGGAGCTGGTCACCGGACACATGGAACGGAATCTGTCGGGGGAGCCGGTCATCGGGACACATGGAACGGAATGGTGCGGGGGAAGCTGCTCACCGGGACACATGGAACGGAATCTGTGCGGGGGAGCTGGTCACCTGGACACATGGAACGGAATCTGTGCGGGGGAGCTGGTCACCGGGACACATGGAACGGAATCTGTGCGGGGGAGCTGGTCACCGGGACACATGGAACGGAATCTGTGCGGGGGAGCTGGTCACCGGGGCACATGAACGGAATCTGTGCGGGGGGAGCCGGTCACCGGGACCATGGAACGGAATCTGTGCGGGGAGCCGGTCACCGGGACACATGGAACGGAATCTTGTGGGGGGCGTGGGATCCGCACCGGGACACATGGAACGGAATCTGTGCAGGGGGAGCTGGTCACCGGGACACATGGAACGGAATCTGTGCGGGGGAGCTGGTCACCGGGACACATGGAACGGAATCTGTGCGGGGGAGCTGGTCACCGGGACACATGGAAGCGATCTGTGCGGGGGAGCTGGTCACCGGACCATGGAACGGAATCTGGCGGGGAGCCTGGTCACCGGGACACATTGAACGGATCTGTGCGGGGAGAGCTGGTCACCGCACCGGGACACATGAACGGATCTGTGCGGGGGAGCTGGTCACCGGGACACATGGAACGGAATCTGTGCGGGAGCCGTTCACCGGACACATGGAACGGACTGTGCGGGGAGCTGGTCACCGGGACACTGGAACGGAATCTGTGCGGGGGAGCCGTCACCGGGACACATGACGAATCTGTGCGGGGGAGCCGGTCACACGGGACACATGAACGAATCTGTGCGGGGGAGCCGGTCACCGGGACACATGGAACGGAATCTGTGCGGGGGAGCTGGTAACCGGGACACATGGAACGGAATCTGTGCGGGGGAGCTGGTCACCGGGACACATGGAACGGAATCTGTGCGGGGAGCGCGGTCACCGGGACCATGGAACGGAAGTCTGTGCGGGGGAGCCGGTCACCGGCCATAGCTCTTCAGGTACCGACTAAACGTGGGCTCAGCGCGCAAAATGTATCAATCCCTGGAAGCAGGGAATTGCTGCCGCCCTATAGGTCCCTGGTGTCATGTGCGTCCTGCCTGTTCCTGGCAAAGCCTCTCTGCGCAGGCGCAAATCTTTCTGTAGGGCCGCTGTGCCTACTATAACTGCGCATGCGCGACTGCAAGATGGCAGGCGCCGCCGCGGAGTACCTAGCGAAGCAGGGACCCCTGACGCTGCTCCGGCACCCACGTGCACTCTCCCCCTGCAATGGAGGCCAACGGGGACAACCCTGGGCAGGAGGACCCGCCACACTCCTTACCACCGCGGAGGTAGGGGACACACACAAGCCCACGGGGGACCTGGTACATTATATTGTAACCTTTTTGTGAACCGGCCCGACCCACCCAATCTCACATTGACCCCTTTGTGTCTAACCGGCTCCTTTCCTGCAACACACCTGCTCTAAGGGACTACTGGTACTGCATAACACCTGTGGCCCCAGGAGATCTGAGCCTCCGCTAGCTGGGAGCCTGGGGAAAAAACCTTACCATTACCTGGTGCAGCGCCTCCACTTACCCAGGATCCCCGTTATGAAAGATAGCCCTGGGTAGAAATACAATAAACACGTATATAAAATACTAACACTTTACTAACACGACATGTCACACATCACTAACATAACATAACTGATGCTCTATCCGCATCACCCAGCCCAATGTCTGGGTTTCCACCCAGTGTCCGTGATCCCCACACCCAATGTCCCGTAATCCTACGGAGGTTGTGGGTGACTGCGCAGTCACTAAATTAAGCTAGGCCCAGTTGGTGCACTTTAATACTGAAGTACCTACGAGCACTCCGATGCTCGGGACCGCCACTCTCTTCTAAAAGGGTCAGACGTCCGTCTGATCCTATCCAGGTACTTCTGCCGGTAGACCCCAACGAGGGTCCCACCGCTCCACGGGAACTCAACCGTCTCGGTCACACCACCGTGCACCGGGAACAGCACCGCCGCTATCTTCCTATCACTAACTACTCCTAGAGTGACAGCAACCCTAACCAGGGCCTGTCCCTGATGAACCGACCTGGGATGGCTTGGGAAAACTCCTAGGGCTGTGGAACAATAACCTGCCCCCCCTCCCTAGCTACCCAATCCTGTCTGTAACTCTAACAACTAGCTATTAACAGCTAACAGTCTGCAGCAGACACCTGTCAGCCGCAGACATCCAACGCTGCACACACTGCGCCCAGCACATGCAGCAACAACAAAGAACGATACACACCATTCACTGGAACCCGCAGCAAATCCACTGCTTGCACGCTGTGCCTATCTGCCAGTGCGCACAGCCCTACCGCTGTGGCACTGCCAAACTGCACCTTCCACACCTAAGGGTCACCTCCCTAGCTAGGGCCGTCCCTCTTCAGGTACCCTGCCTACCGGGAATTGGGGCCTGCCTGGGGATCTAGGGAGAACCCTTACCTGGTACAGGAGCCACGCGCTCCCTGCACCCTTCCTACTCCTCCTTCTCCTCTGCCTGACTGACTGACGCATGCAAAGCCCGGGAAATGTATCTATATTCCCGGGCTGAGCTTCCTCCAGCCCTATTGGCCGAAGGAGCACCTGACCTCTGTCTCCCTAAGCCTCCTGGGAGTTGTAGTCCCCAGGGGCTGCCTAAAGCATTGGGGGCCGGTGCGCACTGCCCTGCGAATGCGCGAACCCCTAATGGCCGCCTCAATTCCCTCTACACTTCCCTACTCTCGCGCGATCTTCTCCCTTCCTGGAGTCCTATCGCGCGCTTGCCGCCTCCTGGCCATGCGCGAAACTAACGCGCAATGGCGGCGCACTCTCCTCCAGCCGCCGAGCGGTGGCAACGGATCGCGGCCCCTAGCGACGGCCCGATCGCGTCCCGGCAACCGGCCTGGCCGCACAGTCCCGAATTGCTCCCTGCTCTGGCCCCACCCTCGCGAAGTGCCGGCGGGTCCACTGCTGCCTCCGGCGGCACCCGCGACCCACGTGCACTCGCGGAAAGGGCCAAAAATCGTGATTTTATCTCGTGGGCTACATCTCCCCTTCGCAGAATCCCAACGTCCTCGCTGGGTAGCAACCATAATATTGTTACACAATGAAAAATGCTAGTAAAACAGTACATCACATACAATAGGCATTGTTCACGGTACCCAACATACCCGCATGGATACCCGAGGCCAGCTGAGTCTCAGAAGTGGAGTGCCCCTACAGATGGGTGAGGGTATACCCACCTTGACTCTGTGAGTCTTTTGGAACTAGACCTGTTCTTCTGTCAAAACACCGCCTCCCCGCGCGAAAAAAAATAGTAAGGGGTCCTGGGTATTGACCCTTGCCGGATCCTCGGTTGCCCACGGGAGACAGGGAGGATTAGTCTCTGCCTCGACTCACCACATGGTCGAACTAGCGTATGTCCATCGCGCACGACCTTTGGACCCGCGCACCATGGCCCTAGGCTCCCGCGCCTAGGGAAGGCGATGGGGCCACCTCACCGAGCGGTGGCTCAACAGAGTGTCTTTGTCCGCTCCAACAATCCCAACGGTGACTTCTTCCGCGGACGGCACCACTCTTCGGGTAGAGCCCGTTTGGAGACTCCTCTCACAGGGGTATGTGCGCTCCGGTCCGCCTACAAAGGATCCCGGATTGAAGGTCGAGTTGGTTCCAGATTGCAGAGATCTTCTGGGGGAGGACACCCTCGTGATATGTCGCGTGTGTGGATGAGGGGGAGCCCTATGTGGATGAGACGTTTCTCGTTCCCCGGTTGATAGTGCCACGGGGACTAGCTGCACCCGGTGATAGTGACAAGCGCAGGGGGTATTAGAGGGAGGGAGGGGGGAGCCGGGCACCGGGAGAGAGTGGAGCTGCGCGCAGGTGAGACCGGGGGTCAGGGAGGCTGTGACACCTACCTCTACTTCCGGCCGCCGCCATCTTCTCACTCGGCGCCGCGAGGGAGGAAGGGGGTCCTTCCGGGCGCCGCCATCTTGGCGCCGCGAGGGAGGAAGGGGGTCCTTCCAGGCGCTGCCATCTTAGGCGCTGCGAGGTAGCCTGCCTGGCCAGTGCCTGTTCCCCCGCCGGGGATGGAGATGAGCGGAGCGCCGGGAGGGAGAGGTGAGCGGAGGGAGACGTGAGCGGAGGGAGGGAGAGATGAGCGGAGGGAGGGAGAGGTGAGCGGAGGGAGGGAGAGGTGAGCGGAGGGAGGGAGAGGTGAGCGGAGGGAGGGAGAGGTGAGCGGAGGGAGAGGAGAGGTGAGCGCCGGGAGGGGAGAGGTGAGCGCCGGGAGGGGAGAGATGAGCGCCGGGAGGGGAGAGATGGGTGCCGGGAGGGGAGAGATGGGTGCCGGGAGGGGAGAGATGAGCGCCGGAGAAGTGTGTATGTGTGTGTGTGGCGCCGAGGGGGAAGAGAGTGGAAGTTGGGTGACGTCAGACCCACGAATCTGATTGGCCAGAGGCTGAGGACCAATCAGATTCACCGCAGCTAGTACCAACCATTCGATTTTATATATTAAGATGTATATGACATGTTTATTTTTTTTACATACAGGGTTGGTTCCTTAGGTCTGTGCGGACCTCTGGAGACTCCGGGACACCCACGGTTACCACCTGCGGACCCACGGGGAACACCTGCAGGGATGAACCGGGTCCCCACTGCTTGCGGACCCGCAAGACCACCCGAGGGCCCCAGACCCCCGTGGGAACCGGGCCTCAGACACCTGTGGGAACTGGGCCTCAGACACCTGTGGGAACCGGGCCTCAGACACCTGTGGGGCTGACCCAGAGACCCCCAGAAACCCATGGGCTCAATCGTGGACCCCATTTAGGGCCCACGGTGACCGGCATGGACACCTGGAGACCCCCAGACACACCCCTCTGGTGCACTGCGGGGCCTGCGGACACCCATCGGGCCCACCAGGGACTCCCGTCAGCCTGAGGTATTAACACTGTATGTAAAATAATAAATCATGTTTTTATGGGGGGTACAAGGGGTGGGTCGGTTATGTATTGTTTATTAAATATAGTAATGTTTATTGTGGGGCTGTTCTCTGTATTGTTTTTATTATGGGTAGTGGGGGTTGGTGAAGGGGTGTCACCAAGGGTGGGTGGGCCTCCCGGGTGGGTAGTTAAGCCTCATGGGTGTGTATTGGGGGGAGGGTGTTTAGGCCTCCCGGGTGGGTAGTGGGCGAGGGTGAGTTAACCCCTTAATTACTATAGCGGTTAATAACCGCTAAGGTGATTAAGGGGTTAGGGGACATTATATTGGCTCTTTTTATTATGTGTATATTTTTCAGCACCCGAGGGCAGGGACGGGGTGAGGATGAGGATGGCCTTCATCGTGGCAGTATGGCAGGGGTGAGTGCAAGTCTCTGTAAGTTTCCCCTCAAACCTCTTAGATTGTAAGCTCTTCGGGGCAGGGATTCCCTTTCCCATTGTCTGATTTTTGCTGCACTTATTGTATAATTAAAATTCCCTGTACTGTATAATTTGTGAAGCGCTGAGTACACTTTTGGCGCTATATAAATAAAGACATACAATACAATACAATACCATGAATGTATTTTAAATGGGCAAATGCACTATTATCCATATGTGGATAATAGTAATTTTGCCCATTACTGTACTGTATGTGTTAGGGGGAGGGGGCTGTATTTTTTAACAAGTATTGTGTGTGTGATACACAGATCAGTATCTGATACACGGGGCAGTGTGTATATATACAGTGTGTGATACACGGAGCAGTGTATATACAGTGTGTGTGATACACAGAGCAGTGTGTATATATACAGTGTGTGATACACAGAGCAGTGTGTATATAGTGTGTGTGATACACAGAGCAGTGTGTATATACAGTGTGTGATACACAGTCTTCTCTCTTCCCCCCCCCAATTCTTCTCTCTTCCCCCCCTCTTCTTCTCTCTTCCCCCCCCCCTCTTCTTCTCTCTATCCCCCCCTCTTCTCTCTTCCTGCTCGCTCTCTCCCCCGCTTCCTCGCTCCCTCTTCTTGTCTCTCTCTCCCCCTCTCTGTCTTTATTAGTGGCATAAATCACTGTAAGTGTTATATGGGGGGGGGGGAAGTATTTGTATTTGTTTTCTTTTTTAAATTCAAGGACATCACTTCTCTCATCAGCATGGCAAATAGAGCAGGCCTGCCACTCCCCCGGAATAACATGCTAACGAGGCCCTCGTTATCTCTACGCCACAGATGCACATTTTAAGAAGTGTTGTAAGATTGTATAGAAAAAATAGGTTGGAATATTACATTTCTAGTCTCAGAAGGGAGCAGATTAAAAAAAAAAGGATTATTCCCAATATCCCGCGATGTAAAGCAGTGGGCTCCCTGCCTTCTAGCGCCTGGTTTCCGCGCGCAATACTTTTTTGGCACGCTTGATTATACAGTTACCGAACATCTAGTCTTTAGCGGGTGTAGCGCTCAGTGCTGGTTACCCTTTGTGCCTGTAGAAGTGACCACCAGGCTCTGCACAGAGAGGTGCAGACGGGACGCGGTGTACGGGCTTGGTGCATTCCTTTTAAAATAATTGCATGGAGTAGGAAGTAAAAAGCAGGGTGACTTCAATAAAAACCGGCATGTTTGTAAGTAGGATCCAGATCAGAGCGTCCCACGTAAGCGCAGCACAGTATGGAGTGAAAGCGCTGAGCTGTATAAGGCCTCGGACATGGTCAGCGCGCCGTGCTGAGGCGCGCTTACCCTCGGCACTTAGCCCCTGCAGCCGCAATGAGAGCGGCTTTAGCAGGGGCTCGCTTACCCTTCCGCAAGCGTGCGCAAGCATAAGTCTTGGCTAAATTTTACATTTTTGCGCTTGCCGGAGCGCAGGGCCGGTCACGTGAGCGGTTCGCCCAATGAGGGCGAACCAGGTCCGTGACGTCACTGGCTCGGCCCCCGACACGCCCCTGGACGGCGCGCGGTCTAAGGCCAGGGAAAGCAGCCGCTTTCCCTCAGCCTCCGCGCGCCTCAGCACGCAATCAGTAAGCATGGACGCAGCCTAACCCAGGGGTTCTGAACACCAGTCCTCAAGACCCCCCCCAACAGGTCAGGTATTCAGTATATCCCAGCTTCAGCACGGGTGGCTCAGTCTTTGACTGAGCCTCTGATTGAGCCACCTGTGCTGAAGCTGGGACTGATTGAGCCACCTGTGCTGAAGCAGGGACTGATTGAGCCACCTGTGCTGAAGCAGGGATATCCTGAAAACCTGACCATTGAAAGTTCCCTGTCCAGCAGTAAAGAAGTTAAGTTCACCCTCTTACGGGAAGCAGGGTGTCCCCCCGGGGTTGAACCGTGTTCATTTCAGCTCCCCCCCGGGGGCGTTACCCGAGATCCATATCGGGGAAAGTGCTGCCAGTACTTCCTTGGGTTTAATTCCCCACTGTCACACGGGCCCAACTGCTTCCTATTGCCCCCTCCCCCCCCCATCACCCCTGGACATTTAAACCTCTGTGTGGTCTCCCCTGGAGGGAGACGTGCGGCGCTACCTACAGTGCCAAGTATCACGGAACCCGAGGGGTCGCTGGGGCTGTAGATGGTGCATTTCTGCCGCGGGGACCCCCTGCCGGTCTAAGACGTAGTTTCACCGCGACCAAGTCTGCCCAGTGTTTAGACACCACATCGCTGCCAGGACATCTCTCCGCCGGCCGCTTTGCCGCCAGGGTAAGCCCCTAACCTTGCACCTTACCCTCAAACCCCCCTAATCTTAACCACTAGTACGAACGATGCCCACTACTCTAACCCGCTAAAACCCCCTTATCCTTAACCCTCTACGCTTAACCCCCTAAATGCCCCTTATCCTTAACCCCCTAAAAGCTCCTTATCCTTAACCCTCTATCCTTAACCCCTAAAAGCCCCTTATCTTTAACCCTCTACCCGTAACCCCCTAAAAGCCCCTTAACCCCCTATCCATAACCCCCTAAAAGGCCCTTATAGAGGTAAAACCAAATGTCCCGTGGTGAACTGCCAATTTTCTCAAAATCGTTCAAAATGGCACCTCTTTATTAAATTGTTTTGCGTTTTGAGTCACTTAAACTCTTAAAACCGTAAACAACAGACACCGGCGTGTTTTATCGCAGATCTGGCAATACAAAAAAGTAACTTTTTAACGTATTGGTCCTCCCGATTAACGGTTATAGTATTTGCAAGCAGCAGCAAGGCGATGTGGCCCCAAACTCCAGTCCCTCAAGGCCCACCACCACAGGTCAGGTTTTCAGTATTCATCCCTGCTTCGATCATCAGGGCTCAGTCAAAGAACAGTAACCAGGGGGAGTTGGGGGGTGGGGGGTGTGGTGTGGGGGTGGGTGGTGAGGGAAACCCTAGGGAGGGTGAAAACAGACCCAATGTACACACTGTAGCAGACGGATCTCCAGTGACCTGTAATCGGTGACTGCCCGTACAAAAATAATCAAGTCAAAAATACATTGATACAGTGTGGTATTGTTTAATATAAATGAGGGAGGGGGGGTGGGGGAGGTGGGACGGAGGGATGGAGTTGGGAGGGGGGGGATTGGGGGAGGGTGGCGGATCGGCGATGGGATTGGAGAGTGGGGGGGAAGTGCGGGGGGAGGGAATCAGTCAACAAACAAGTCGTTGTTGTAAAAAGAACCTGTTTTTAATCTAAAAAAACTGCTCACAACTCTTTTTTTTTTTTGCGCAATACATTATATAAAATTATCTGTAGTTTCATTACTACATTCATGACATTGGTCATGGAAATGCTTAGCCAGATACCCCCAAGCCCTAACCCCAGTCCTCAAGGAAGTCCCACAAACAGGTCTGGTGTTTCGATTATCCCTGCCTTCAGCACAGTGGCTAACCACCAGTGGCTCAGCAAAAACTGATGCCACTTGTGTAGCCACCGTGTGATGAAGCTGGGGCGGAGTGACCACCTTGCTGAGGAAGGGACCTCATGCTGAAAAAACCAGACCTGTTGTGGTGGCCCTCGAGAAGACGAAGTGTTGGCCTGCCCACCGATGGGGGCCCTGTCTAGTGCTGCTCGTTTACAATGGTATTCAATCAAAAAAAATGTGATATATTCGCTTGTCAATTAGATGCCAAATACAGAATTTAAAAAAAAAAAAATGGATTGTTATATGTAGCGCTACAAACAAAAAAACAATTAGTCAACGGATTGCATTTTCTCCTGGGCCCAAGCCCAGTCAGACATCCAAAATTACACTGTTTTTATTTTTGTTTAAACATTCATTGAAGCTTTGCAATTAAAATATTACAAATGCTAGTTATGATAACCGCGCGGTCATTTGCCAGTTATTATTTACACGTGTAATATTACAAACAGCGTAGAGGAAAAGGGCGCCTTCTGCTCCGTACATCACCCCTTTGTAAGGAAGCGGGTAAATAAATATTCCTCTTTTTTAAAGTCCCTATTTCAAAGGGGCAACAGTTAACAATTTGCAGCATATGCGCATTACCAAAAAAAAATGTCTATTTGCGCCCACAGCAAAAACTCCGAACAACTGTGTATCTCCATCGTTGAACGACGAGACGCTTTGAAGAGCGCCGTTTCTAGCGTCATGCGAATCCTTAAATGATCAGTTTCTCCTCTTTATTTTATAGGGAGCAGGGGGCGGGAATGGGGCAGGGGGTCACGGCCGTGTCGCCGCGACCAAGTCTCTCCGCCGTCGTTTGGCCGGCGATGTAACCCGCCGGACACTCGGCCGCTGGACGTTTCGCCAATAAGGGAAGTTAATTTAAAGGGCTTTTAGCGGTTCCGGGGTCGGGGTTCCGGCTCCGCCCGGGTTTTTGGGGGTTCCGGCTAGGGGCTATTCCATTCAGTTTCCAGACACCACGGGTGGTTAAGGGCTTTTAGGGGTTCAGGATCCGGAGCTTTTAGTAGGGGGTTCTGGATAGTGGGTTCATGCTTACCGGGCCTGTTTAGGGGGTTAAAGGATAAGAGAGCTTTTAGGGGGTTAATGGGCTTTTAGGGGTAAGGATAAGGGGCTTTTGGGGTTAGGGTCAGAGGGTTTAAGGGCTTTAGGGGTGTTGCAGAGTATAGAGGGTTAAGGATAGATCTTCTTAGGTGGTAATTAAGGTGGGACGAAAGATATGGAGGGTGGGGCGAGGACTGTGGGTGTGTAGGGGGGGAGAGATTGTGTGTGGTGTGTGTATGTGGATGACTGGATCGTGTATTGTGGCGACGCGGGAGCATTGTGTGTATAATGTGGCGCGGGGGGGGCAATTGGGATGTTTGTATGGCGGTGGGTCGGGATTGGGTTTTGTACCTTGTGGGGGGGACGGGACATTGTGTGTGTATTGTGGGGAGAATACGCGATGTGTGGTGCGTATTTATGGGGGAGGGGGTCTGTTGTGTTATTGTGGGGGGAGGAAGTGTGTAATTGTGTTTTTTGGGGGGATTGTGTGTGGCTTTTGGGGGGTCCTATTGTACAACGTGAACTGGCCTAACCCCCCCCCCTTGTCTGGGACGTTATAATGCAGGTGTCGGAAAGAGACAAGTTTTAGTACTAAACGTATCTTTTGAAGGCCCCCACAGTTACACCAGCTATTGCGCCTCTGTTCGCCTTAGCATTCAACACCTCCCATACATTTACCCCAAATTTTACTGTGACTAGTCGTAGAGAAAAAAATACAGCCGCCCGGAATGACGATAACCTGCATTAAATTGACCAAGGCCCCAGATGCGTTAGATCCGTTCGCTGGGGGGAGGGGATTATGGGGGCGGGGCGCGCGCGGGATCTCGCAGAAATAAATTCGGAACTCGAGCCATGAACGTTAAGGTGCGAGTTCCGTCGTATATGTATAAAGCCAGACAACGTGTGCGTGATTATCAACGTGTTCCAACACCGTCATGTTTAAAGAGCCCAACGTCATGTGGTACATTCCATTTATTAGCATCAGAGGCCCAGATTGATAAGGGGCGCTAAGCTTTAGCACGCGGGTAACTCCACCCGGGAACCGCTGGGCGCTAAACTTGAGCAAAGCTTTCATGAACTGGGCCATTGATCCCGGGGGTGGGTTGGGGGTCTTATGTAGGGGGTGCAATGAAATAATGATAAGCCTGTTTAATTACCAAACATAAGGTGGCTTTATTGCAGGAATTAATAAAATAATACTGGTTATTTCGCAGAGGACACCTCATTTGTAACTTGTATGACCAATAGTTTCTGCCTGTAGATATGATGTATACTTTTAAACTTGGTTTGAGCAGCGGTCTGTGCAAATAGCTGTTCTGGATTTAGTTAAGAGATCTCTTCCTGCCCTCCCCCCAACAGCAGGCGGATGTATTTATTTATTTTTAAGCTGATGAGTGTGTTCAGGACATGTAAGAGTTTTAAATATGAAGTGTTCCGGGGTGGTTAAAATTGGAGCTCTGCCCCCAGCCCCAGTGCAGGCCTACAGGTCACCGTGGTAACCCCAGGAGCGAAAAGATGAAGGAAAAAAGTGGGTTTTTGCGGGCAGCATTGCCATTACACGGCAGGTCCAAAGAACTGGCTCAGTTATTACGAAGGGGCCGAGACCCGCTCCCCTCTGCCCATCAGTGATTATGAGGGGCGCAGAACCACGATCCCCCTCCCCCCCTCCCCTTAAAGTTCCAGTACAAAACGGTTCCTCTCCAAAAATTACGACCCGAGGGGTGACCATACGCTCGTTTTCACAAAGATGTCCCGGGTGAACTGCCATTTTCTCAAAATCGTTCAAAAATGGGCACCTTTTATTAAATTTTTTTGCTGTTTTTGAGTCACTTAAAACTCTTAAACCGTAACCAACAGACACCGCGTGTTTTGATGCGATCTGGCAATACAAAAAAGTAAACATTTATAACGGTATTGGCACTGCCCGATTAACGGTTATAGCTATTGGCAAGCCACGCAGCGAGTGGGCGCCAAACTCCAGTTCCTCAGGCCCACCACACAGGTCAGGTTTTCAGGTATATCATCCCTGCTTCGATTCATCAGTGGCTCAGTAAAGACAGTAACCAGGGGAGTTGGGGTGGCGGGGTGGGTGTGGTGGGGGGTTGGGAGGGGGAAACACCTAGGGAGGGTGAAAACAGACCCAATGTACCACTGTAGCGACGGATCTCCAGTGACTGTAATCGTGATGCCCGTACAAAAAATCAAGTCAAAAATCACATTGATACAGTGTGGTATTTTTTAATATAAATGAGGGAGGGGGGGTGGGGGAGGTTGGGACGGAGGGATGGGTTGGAGTGGGAGGGAGTTGGGGGATGGGGCGGGGAATGACGGATGGGATGGGAACTGGGAGGGGGGGAGAGGGGGGGGAACTCAACAAACAAGTCGTTGTTGTAAACAAACAACCGTTTTAATCATAAAAAAACTGCCTCACAACCTCTTTTTTTTTTTTTGGCGCAATACATTATATAAATTTATCTGTAGTGATTCATTTACACTTCCTGGACATTGGATCATGGGAAATGCTTAGCAGAAGCCCCAAGCCCTACCTCAGTACCTCAAAAGCACAAACCCACAGTTTCTGGTTTTCGTTACTCCCTGCTTCAGCACAGTGGCTACACCAGTGGCTCAGGCAAAAACTGAGCCACTGTGGTAGCCCACCTGTGATGTAAGTGGGGCGGAGTGAGCCACCTTGGCTGAGGAAGGGACCTCATGCGATGAAAACCAGACCTGTTTTGGCCCTAGAATGACGAAGTGTTGTGCCCACCCTGGATGGGGCCCTGTCATGTGCCCTGCTGCTTACAATGGTAGTTCAATCACAAAAGAAATGTGATATCTCTCGCCTTGTCAATAGTGCCAAATACAGAATTTAAAAAAAAAAAAATGGATTGTTATATGTTGTAGCGCTACAACATAAAAAACAGATTGATCAAGGATTAGCATTTTCTCTGGGCCAGCCCAGTCCAGACATACCAAAATTACACTGTTTTTTTTTTGTTTAAACATTATTGAAGCTTGCAATAAAAATCTTGACAAATGCTAGGTTTATGATTGGATACCGGCCAGCCCCCCCCCCCCCACCATGCACACACGCACAATCTACCCCCCCCCCTGCCATACACACATTGGGTTTAAGGGGGGGGGATAGAGAGACCTCCGGCCCTGGTCCCACGGGTGGGTGCAGAAGCTGGGCCCGACTTCTGCACCAGCAGCGACTGGGGCGCAGGGGCTGGCGCTTGAAGTGAAGGCCGGGCCGCAGCAGGGGAGAGCTGGGGCGCGACGCAGCCAACAGTGGCGCGGTGGCTGAACGTGGAAGTTCGGGCCCAACTTCCAGCGCCGGCCGGGCCTCCCGCTGCCACCAGGCCCGGGACACCTAGCTCTCCCCCCCCTGAATATACCGGACAATTATGCGCCCCAACAGACCTTTCAGGGACCGCAGGACAACGCGACGGAGAAAGGCCCATTCCCGTGCGCGCGGGACAAACAGGGGCCCTGCGTGGGGCTGAATTCCCCTGAACGCGACGTGTTGCGCACGCCTCTGCACAAGAGGTGCTCTTCTTTTACTCTCCGGGGAATATTCTGTGCTAAATGCGCAGCACTGCAGGGGCCTCTGGCAGTTGGATAATTATTTCAACGTTTTGCATGATTAATTGTGTATAATACCATGCAATATTTATACGTTACAGGAGCGTTCTGAATAAATCTGCGATCCTGGGACGCGCGCTGATTCTGCGTCCCACAGGTGCCTGTTTTTAATGATGTTTTCTTTATTTATAGGGTGACATTGTTGTGGAATGGGGAGCTATTAAATCTGCTTTATCGCAAACATCTGCTAAAAAAAATACAATTTGCTAAGCGTGTCACACACTGGAATTGCGTGCTGTGTTACTTCAATGTGTACATATTCTAACACAAAAAAAACCAAACTAACAAAAAAAAGTTGATGAAAATATAGTTACGTCAGATGCTGCCGTAACAATAACATCGCCATGGTTTAGTTACGCGACATTACACAGCAATTACCGCGACACTGGATAATGGATACGGCGGGTATTTTCAGGAGATAGAATAAAACATTCATTGTGGTCTGTTTAAAAAAATAAAAAATACTGCACACGTTTTTGGTCTATTAATGCAGCGGTTCAGGCTGCTTTCCCCCCGTTTAATACGCGCATCAATGCAATCCGCACAATAATAAGTAATTAGCTAAGTTGCTGATCGATCTGTTCTCCTGTGATAGATCGGCGAAGATTCAGCTCGGGGGTTCACTAAATGGCTGTCAGCGCAGCAGAAGAGGACCAAAGATGCAAAGTTCTGTGGGGAATATCATGTGACCAGGCAGTCACTAGATACAATTGGTGCACTGCTAGAGAGAGGGCAGGGCTCAAAAAGGGGTGTGCCAGAGCCTGTTTCAGAAGAGGAAGGGGGTGTGACTTTGTAAATGGTTGCTATAGAAACAACAAATGCTTGTTATATTGTAATTAACAGGGATAAGCAAACTTTTTATTCCAAGCCCCCCTTTTCATCCATGATATTTGTCGGGGCCCCCCTGCCTTATGTAATCAAAATCACATTAAAAAAAACAGCTTTATTACACGTGCGTCCTCACCTGAGGAGGAAGGGCCGCCGGTGCAGTGTTTCTCATCATCAGGGGATCCAGCCCGGAATCCCGGGAGCTTCCCGGAGAGAGGCAGAGGAGAGGAGCGGTGAGAACGCTGGCGACGCCGGATCCCGGGAGCTTCCCGGAGAGAGGCAGAGGAGAGGTGCGGGTGAAGAACTCTGCGCGCCCGGATCCGGAGCTTTTTCCTCGGGAGAGAAGCAGAGAAGGAGCGGTGAGAAGCTGCATACTCCTAGATCCCGACCAAACTGGGCCGGTTCATTGCTTTTACCGAATTTTGACACATCGTTCTCATCTCTCAAAGACGCTTCGGGGTTACGTGGCCACATGATGAGTTTGGGGGCACGAATAGTCCCCGAATAACTTCTGCTCATCACATATTCTGCACTATTTGTGTGTGCTTATATCGTTTTCGTGTGTTGTATACATTATACTTAGTATTATATTATATTTTTTTTGTTCTCTTTGTTTCAATCACTTTGGCTGGGTTTGTTCTCTTGACTATTCACGTTAAGTGGTTTTATTATAGTCTAATTTTCTTATTGCTTTAATTTTTATTTAGTAATGATTATATAAGCACTATTTTAATTTTAATATTACCTATTCACCATCACATAGAACTCACTTCAACACACTTATTAGCGCTAACTTCGTCTTTGTTTTCCTATGTGTTTTGTATATGTGACTGTATTAGTCATATATCTATTATATAAAATAATAAAGTTATTATATATATATATTTTAGTAACATCGCCGAAGAAGAGATCAGGTGTATCCTCGTAAAGCTCGCACAAAAAAGCATTCGTTATGCCACAGAACGGTAATCAATGCTATTTATTGTTTTGAGTTATATAAAGCTCGGCTACAAACTGCGGTTACTGATACCTCTGTCTCTTCTCTCTCGTTCTATATATAATATATATATATATATATATATATAATAATATATATAATACGTGTTCAACAACCTATCATTTGTCACGCCCCAGGCGAGTGTAGTTAACATCGTGGCGAGCTCCCTATTGGCCCAAGCACACACGTGTGGTACTAGTGGCGAGTAGATTTTTTTTTTCGGCTATATATTTTTTTGGGATTTGTTCAACCACTGTGTGTGTTATATATATATAAGACATGCAGATGAGCATACAGTTATATTTGCATATTTGCTTTCCTGTGGAGGTTTTTGTCACTTTTTTTACTCACCATAACTTAACTCAGTATTATGGTATATATATAATATACTATATATATATATATATATATATAATATATATATATATATATACCTTATCTATATTTTTTATGCTTTACGTTACCGTCCAAGGCTTGGTAAACAGAGACACATACTCAATGTTGACAATCAAAGTGTTTAGGAACTCAAATACATCCAAAACCCAAAAACGTTTCGGTCCTACAATTGGGACCTTCCTCAGGGGGAACTTTTGTAGTCCCCCTGAGGAAGGTCCCATTCTTGTAGTGACCGAAACTTTTTGGGTTTTCTGGATGGTATTTGTTGCTTTACTAACTACACTTTGCTTTTCACATTGATGCTTCTCTTGTTTACCAATCCTTGGAACGGTAACGTATAACTACATTCTCTATATGGGACGTGCACCTGTGGCTTACCAGCACCTATTGTAGTGCCAACTGCCTTATCTGACTATATATATATATATAATATTATATATATATTATATATAATATATATATATATATATATATATATATGCGCGCTCCCCACGACCTGCAAATCTACAATACGGATTGAAAAGCAATCCATTTCAGGTTTTGAACTGGTTTTTTTACAGTTGTATACACTGGGTTTTTGCATTGTTTCACACATATTCACGTTGGATTCAGTTATCACACCGCACCTATAATTTCACTAATTCCTATACTGTACGTTTTAGATGTGACCAGGTTGTAAAATGACGATTCACAATCTCTGGAAATTTTTACCTGTAAATACTGTAGGGTCCACTGGACTTTATTTCACAGCCCTAATTGTAGGGCTTTCACTTGCACGGTTAAGTATAAGTGCCACACTTTATTCTCCTTATAGGGAGCTGTGGTGACTGTTGATGAGTTATTTAGAAGTTGATGTACCAGTTAACTTTCACAGCATACTGCATTCTCTTTCCTCATTAGCAGCAGTGCCTCCTGTGTGGCTTGAAGCAGGGTGCGGCCGTAATCGGGTGTCTGCCAGGGGCAGGGTGCTGGCAGGAGCGGTGTGCTGCAGGTGGCAGGGTGCTGCAAGGAGCAGTTTCTTATGAGCATGTGGATCAGGGTGCTGCAGGGGCAGGTGCTGCAGAGGGGCAGGGTCTGCAGGCGCAGGGTGCTATGCAGGGTGCTGCAGGGCAGGTGCTGCGGAGCAGCGGTGCTGCAGGAGCAGGGTGCTGCAGGGTCTGGGTGCTGCAGGGGCACAGGTTGCTGCAGGAGTCAGGGCTGCAGGAGCCGGGTGCTGCAGATCAGGGTGCTGCAGGGGCCACTGTTGAAGGGCAACACCGTAAGCAAAGACTTCTCTCTTGACAGTCCTCATCCGACTCCATCCTTCTTTGCTTCTGGCGGCTTTCTCAACGCCGCCGTCCTTTCCGCCCGCGCGCGCCAGCAGATTCGCCACTATCCGCCTCATGTTCCGCCGTTACGGCTGGC
>WSYH01000601.1:142112-184400 GCA_036426205.1 Ascaphus truei
GGTGCTGCAGGAGCAGGGTGCTGCAGGAGCAGGGTGCTGCAGGGGCACTGTTGAAGGGCAGACACCGGAAGCAAAGACTTCTCTCTTGACAGTCCTCATCCGACTCCATCCTGCTTTGCTCTGGCGGCTTTCTTCAACTGCCGCCGTCCTTCCGCCCGCGCCGACCAGCATGATCCGCCACTTGCCATCATGTTCCGCCGTTACGCTGCCCGCCATCATGTTCCGCCGCCCGTGCCCACCATTACGATCTGCCGTTCCGCCGCCTGTGGCCACCATCATGTTCCACTGCTGCCACCAGGCTGTACCGGCCCCGCGCCCCCCTTAATAAATCTTGCACCCCCCCCTCCCCCCAGTTTGCACACCCCTGTTATAATACATTCAAAATGTCATTCAGAGGTTTGTTTTTTTTTTTTAAATGCTACAAATATTTTCTCATAGAACAGAACAGATTTATTAAAAAACCACACGGTTTGGTGGACACAGATTAAGTCGAACATCTGCAATTTAGTGCACAGTTACAATTACAAAAAGCAGCTAATTGGAATGTTATAAAAATATCAGAAGTTCCAACGCGCAGAATCTGCGGCAGCTGGAGACAAAACGCCTTTTTTTGTCGCTTAATCCTCCCCCTACATTCTTTTGAAGTCATTTGCCTTTTGCAAGTTTTGACCATCTTTTTCCAAGGCGGTCATTTACCAAACTCTCCATCCCATACCGGCCACGCTTTCAAACTATTAGTATGGTGTATTTGGAAAGCACCAACACCTGCCGGAGTGTAGTACAAGGACGGTACAGAGTAATGTGTAAGGACAAACATGCACAAACATATACAGAAGGTAATGAGAGCCCTGCTCGTCGTGAGAGCTTACAATCTAGAGCAGGGGTGGCCAACTCCAGTCCTCAAGGGCCGCCAACGGGCCAGGTATTCAGGATATCCCTGCTTCAGCACAGGTGGCAGCCACTGATTGTGCCACCTGTGCTGAAGCAGGGATATCCCTAAATGGCGACTAGTTTACTGAACAGTCGGTAAAGTCTCGAGGGAGATGTTGAAAGCACAATCCCAGCAGATCCCAGTCTTCCATTGAATTGCATTGCGAAGGAAGTAAGAGAAATAGGCGCTTCAGACTCTTGGCTGTTTCATTACGGACATTTTTTCTTTCACCCTTTCGGCGCCATTTTGTTTCCCCGCCCTCGCATATGCAGCCGGGAGACTTTGATGCATGACCGCGTATAAATATTGTTTTACTTTGATACCCCAGTTTCTTTTTTTAGGGGGCATCACATATAGCTTGCCACGTGGTGGGGGTTCTTGTATGAACGGTATTCATGACCACTCAGGAGTGCAGGAACTATTTATTGGGGTGCTGTGCATACACAATCAGTAACATACATACTTTTCCATGTTGTAAAAATAAATACCCAGTGGGGTCTACAGCACCCTTTATCCCAGCACCCATGTAAACACTTAGAGGAGCAATCCATGCAATACCCTTCATGTGTGTTTTGCTCTGTTGTATTGGATAATACTTACCACCTTGTTCTTATTTTAAAAATTCAACTCTAAATGCCATTTGTAGTGAGTTTTAATATACCGACAGTGCCGGATTTCCCATTTGGTCCGGGCCTAACGTGCCAGAATTTGGAGGCGGCATGCGTGACTGGTGCTTGCCGTCCGCGACTGCGCCTGCGTGGCCGGCAACGTGAGGTCACACGGCATAACGTTGCCACGGGACGGCGCAGGGCTGGAAGAGGAGGTTGACACCAGGAAAGCGCCATTTTTTTACATCCACCACTGTATACTGAGCATCCTGTGATTCCTACAGCAGGCTTTATCCCACCTCCCCAGCAGTGCAAGATCTTTGTAACACTTTCCTGTTTGTGATAATTTGTTGCCAATGTTCCCAGCAGGTTGAGCTGCAAACTGTAACAATAGATAATGTTACTTTTAGTAATATAACAATACACTGTAGCTTCTGAGTTACACTGACTGAAGGATTGATTGAAACTGAAAGGCGGCCATTTAGTGAACCCTGGGAAGCAGGATCTTTGCTGATCGATGACAAGAGAACCAATTTATCGGCAGCTTAGGTAATTAGTTTTCCATTGGTCATCACTTGAGTCTAGGCTCAAAGTTCATCTTTCCTGTCTTGCCTTCATATACTTCCTGGGCAAGCTACCTGTCTACCCGAACAAGCTCCTCACCCCTACCACACGCAGCACTTATCATCTGAGATCTGACTCCAAAGACTGTTCATGGTCCCAAGGTTCAACAAAGTATCCGAAGCTGCTCCTTCTCTTACCGTGCACCCCAAAACTGGAACAGCCTACAGGAGACTCTCACATCCACCACCAGTATAAGGCTGAGTTCAGGGTGGCTGCTACGAACGCTCCTCCCCACGTGCGCCTGCAGCCCAGCGATCTGTGTTCAGGCTGCAGGAGTCGGTCGCGGAGTTTGGGGGTGCGGCGGGGGCGAGGCGAATGTGTCACGGAGCTGGTTCTTGGAACCAGCTCACGTGACGCGACTGTAGCCCGAAATATCATTTCGGGTTGTAGCGGCAAAATGTCGCAGCGTCAACGCTGCACTTTGCCGCTGGTGGAGTTTTCAGTTTGAACACTCCCACTGAACAACCCGAAATTGCGACGGACGTACGCGCGCACATCACATAGCAGCCACCCTGAACACGGCCTAAGGTCTTTCATAACTAAAGCTGTCTCACATTTTAATCTGGTCTGTAACTGTTACATACGCCCATAATATATATTATCTCTAGCCGTGCATGCTATGTCTTGTATATAATGTATACCCTGCTCACTTATGTAACTGTATTTGTAACCATGTATCTGTCATCATAACTCTGTGCCCAGGACATAGTTGAAAACGAGAGGTAACTCAATGTATTACCTCCTGGTAACACATTTTATAAATAAATAAATAAATAAAATTTACTAAGCGGTGCTGTTCAATAAGACACCTTCTGGACCATTGATTTGGACGTCTGTAAGGTGACGTCTGGCACTGGAAGATGTCTTAAGGAGTAGCACCTCTTACTATTATTATCTTTTATTTAATGGCGCCAACATATTAAGTAGTGCAGTACAATGTTCCTGGTAAAACATGTTATAAATAAATAAATAAATAAAGCTAATCAAAGGCTAAATATATTAAAACAAAAATATACATTTCTTGCAAACTGCTTGGATTAATATCCTCTGTAAATATTTGCATTATACTTTATTTTATGAATGCAACTGGGCATCATCACCCACCCCCACCGAGACTGCATGTCTCCCTGCTGCACCCGAGCCCCCCCAATCCCTGCACTGGGGGTGGGAGGACTCAGGCATGCAGCAGGCCGGCTCGCGCACACTGCGCACGCGCCGTCCGGCGGTTGGAACGTTACCCTGGGACGTCGCGAGCCCAGCCTTGCAGTGCCCGTGACGTCAGCAGGCTGCCTCGCGCTCCCCAGTCCCCCTTTGCTGCATCACCAGCTGCTCTGCTCGGCTCTATAGCATTGCACAGGCCCCCACCCCCCGGAGCACCCACCTCTTACCACCATCACCCGCTTCCCCTCACATTGCACCCACAGCTAACCCCTGCACCTTACTGCATTGCTGTCTGCTGAAGAGGTGAGAAGGGTGCTGCTGGGGGGAAGGAAAGGGTGCAAGCTCTCTCCATTTGCAAAAGGAGGAGGAGAAGGAGGAGGAACACCCCGCCTAGGAAATTACAACAGTGCAAGAAAAAAAAAAAAAAAAAGGACACGACACCCAGTGCAGAGGGAAGCACCCAGAAACTGCTGGTGGAGAGACGCAGGGGGTGGGGGTGCAACATGGCGAAAACCGAGCAGATCCTGGTCCTGGAGCCGCCGCACGAGCTCAAATTCCGAGGTGAGCAGCGGGGAGGGAGGGTGCATTCTGCTGGGGAGGTGGCAGCCATCTTTTCTGGGTGGTGGGGCCTGGGTGGCAGGCTGCACCCCCACGCCCTTCATCTGCTTTTTTTGCATGGCAGCAGGAGGGCAGGGGCTATTCTTTTGGGAGGGGCTGGGTGGGGGGGTGGGGGGGGTGCTCCACATATGCATGCCCATAGCATACGCATGCCCATAGCATACAAAGGTGTAAAACCCAGGGGATGCATCACCCCTCCCCACACCCCTAATTCCAGCCCCCATGCACGGCTGCTATGCAACACACACCGTGTATTTTTTTGTTTGTTGCTAAACTTGCAATGGGAAATCACTGCAACATGAAGCACTCCCTGGTGTTGCAAATCAGATCTATGTCCAGCTCTTATTTATAGAGTGCCCACAGTGTACTCCAAGCTTCACAAAGTATGCAACAGAATGCAGGGGATTATAACACAAAGGCCCCCAATAGAAATGCGTATCCCTGTGCCACAGAGCTTGCAATCTGAGTGGGAGGCAGCAGGTGGGGGAGTGCGTGCGGTAGATGGCAGTGCTTGGCCACCATGGTTGGTAGGAGTGACACTGGGCTAGCAGCCATGGATCCAGACTATTGTAATGCTTCAGATGCAGAAAGTAGGGTCTTCAATGTTTTTTTTACACATGAAAGGGGCTGACCTTGCACAATATCCTCTCTCTGCTGACATTGTGCAGGGAAATAAAGGATCACATTTCATGGCTACACTGTTTGCAATCCATTGTTTTCTAGTGCAAGCTTGTTCCAGCAGTTGTGATAAGCATAGTCCCCCCAGCCCCCTATATTCTGCATGCAATGGGGTTCACAGCACAACTTGGCTGCTGTTTGAAGAAAAAACAAACATTGAAATAATATGTAATTACTTCTGTTGGAAGAATTCACATGACGTCCTAGATTTTCTTTAGGCCTCATCCCAAATATTATGTTTTTTTTTTGTTATTTATGTAAGAATCTGGCATTTTGTATCTTATCAATTCTTACTGTGAATATATATATATATATATATATATATATTTTTTTTTAATCAGGAGTCTTAAGTATATGTATTTTAGGAGCAGAATGTAGAGTATAAATCCAGAGGCTTTGAGCCTGCTAAGAAAAGCAGTGAATCATGGTGCCTATATGGGAACACCCAGTTAGTTCACCCAATGCGGCTATATTTAGTAGAATTATTTAAGTTTCCATGTGCACTGGGTTAGCCGGTGTTATGCAAGATACAAAATCGTAATGAAATCATGATTGCTTCTGCAAATTAAATCCGGGCTGCTTGTTTGTTCTTTCTGATTTGCAATAACAAGAGGGCAGTGTACTTCCCATGTATTGGGAATGTCTTTGCGTTTCACGAAATATCTAAGTATTCCTATTATATTTGTATATATTTTATTTGTATAGCGCCGTCCATGTACATAGCGCTTTAAAGCAGTGACACAATACGAATAAGCGCGTCATACATAAAAGTACACTTTAGGAAAAGGAGTCCCTGCCCCGAAGAGCTTACAATCTGAGTGGTAAGTCGGGAGAACTTGGAGACACCCATCCTGGGTGTTGTGGTAAGTGCGTCTGCAAGGGGTCATGGTAAATGCATGGAATAAAGGATGCAATTAATTCAATTATGACCCAGGTGCATGCGTTCCTCCGATTTGTCCTAAAGGGTTATCTATTAGGTTATTTATTTATTAAATATTTTACCACGTAGAATACATTTTGTTACTGCTCGTTTTCAAGTACTGTCATGGATACATCGCTCAACACTTTTAACCTGCTAATGGATTTTGTGTAGGGCCCCAGGGCGAATCTGGCCTGTACCCCTGATATGTGGTGACATTGTTGCTGGCCTATTGTGATCCATACAATGTTCTTTAATCGGCACGGTGTCTAGCCAGGCTGGGCTGAGGGCAAGCAAGGAGTTGACCAAGATGCAATGTTGCAAGATGCTCCTTTTTTTGTGCTCCCTGCACACTTTTGCTGAGTCTTCTCTTTCCCCAGCATATCTTTTTATGAGTATTTCATACCACTTGATTTGGCTCCTTCTCAAATGCATCGTGTTTTACATGACATGCAGCCACTGCAGGGGAGGCATCTTATTTCTGTTGCTTGGGCAGCCTCCAAAGAGGTTAGAATCCCAGCGACACTTGTTATCCAATGAAGGGTGAGTGAGTTGAAAGTACAGGAGCATCCTAATAAGCATAGTGTTGTTCTCCGGTCAATGGTGGCACGCAGCCACTAATCTCACAAGCCTATACAGATACACTCAGGACATCTGTCCACATCTTACACACTGTCCCAAACCTGCTATGACTTCTAACATCCTGCAATCCCATTGATACTTATTATTATTTTTATTTTTTGGAAACCTATTCATAACGTAGAAGAGCAGGGGTGCTGAACTCCAGTCATCCTGTGTGTGTCACTGTGTGTGTGTCACTGTGTGTGTGTGTCACGCTCAGGAGACGCCAATAGTATATATATATATATTTTTTTATCCTCAAAAACGCGGTTTGGTAAGTGTTGCGCTTGCATGGCAGAAAGTTGAAACAGGCATGTTTATTATACAACGGAATTGGCAGCCTCGCGCCTCCCGTAGGTGTCTGCGTCCTCGTAGTTTTCGTGTGAACGCTGCAGTTGATGGCGGGGCGGCGGCACCACCGCTCCTCGCGCGTGGCTTCTCCACAGATTCTTGCATCACAGACGACGGGTAGCCCACCGGATCAGAACACCTTGTGCGTTCCCAGCGCCACTTTAAATTGTATTTGAACCAGTCACATAACTTAAAAAAAAATGCAATTTTGTATCTCAATGTTTATGTAGCAACCAAGAGATTTACAAACGCTTATTAATAACATTCCTTTTGTGTGTTTGGCTTATTAATACCTATTTACTATTTCCCTGTTGTCAATGCATCAGTATATCTTGATGCAATCAAATTCTCTATCTATCTCCTATATTTAGCAATTATGAACTTATCATGTTATCTGTTTCAACCTATGACAGTTTTCATAATGGATGATTTGTGAGATATTTACAAATACCCATTACAATTATTATTAATACCTCGAAATTATTTGAAATATTTACGCTAACTGGAAATAACTTTGTAACCCCCCCTCTCACCCCTCCTCCTAAAGGATTACGAACATGACTGTTGTATGCTAGGCCCCACCCTGGGTTGCTATGGGGATTCAGACATCACACACGGGAATTTAAAGAGCGACTATTCTAGAAGGTTAAGTTCCAGGAAGACATGAGGAGAGGAGCCTCGGGGAGAGTAGATGGTATAGACCAGGCCTCTTTGTTGATTATCTTGTAGATAGGGACAGTACCAGTTAATTTGGGATCCCTGAAAGAAGGAATGGAGTCCCGAACAATTAATCAAAAGGAATATGGCACGCCAATGATGGCCTCGGAAAAGATGAGTGCCGGCGGATCAGCTCTAGCCACGGATCGCCGCTAATCTTCATCGGTCTGTGTGGAAGTGGCAGTTCCCAAGCGGGTCAAGTAAGGAAAGACCCATCGGGATTCCCGTAGGGGCCCAGAGTAATAGGATCCAATACCGGTGATGGTTCCGAAGCATCAAGGTGGACCGGGTCCCACACTTAGAGTAAACAAGCCAGAGTACCTGCATTGAGGTGTTAAGAATGGGCACTGGTTATAAGAACAGTAAGATATTTTTATTTATTTTTTTGCTGCACAAATTTGAGGGGACCGCGTTTCCCAACAAGACGCATGGTAGCGACGTTGTGCGGAGCCCGTTGCCTAGTGGGGCGGAGTGTCCCCTCCGGACTCTCGGACAGTCTGCAGGATACAGGTCAGCATGGGCCACGCCCTGACCCCGCCGGTTTGTTATGTGTGGGACTGTGTCACAGAGAGACAGAAGCACGTGGGACAGGGAGTTACCGTATCACTCCCGGAATCGTGAGTACTGGACTATTTCACTGCAGATTTGGGGAGATGGCGGCTGCTACCAGTACCCCACAGCTAGCGCACTTTGACACCCCCCCCCTACTGGGTTTTTGTTATTACCGACGGAGACACAGAATTCCTACAAGCTGCTTGTTCTGAATGTCGACGTCCAGGAGGAGCCTTGTCCACGTGTGCGGGAGTGTGGATCACCTTACCTGCAGCCACGTGCCCCTCAGACGATTGAGTCATGGATCTATGCTGCTGGAGGGAATTTGGAGACAGACGGGGCCCCCCGTCCCCGAGTTGCTAACGGAACTAGAAGCGCCTCCTCCCCGTTACCTGTTGATCTGGATCGTCGGATGGAATACGCAAACCTGTGAGCTCAACCCCAGAGAAGAGAGGAGCCATGTGTGTTCTGCCCAAGTAATAGGATTAATACCGTTGATGTTTCCGAAGCAACAAGGGGCACCGGGTACCGCACTCAGGACAACGAAGTCAACGTACCCTTCATTGGAGTGTTGAGACTGGGCACTGATGGAAGAACTGTATTCATGTTTGTCTGTTATAACACACAGTACAACGTTACTATGTGTAGGCGCGATCCCTGTCCATGGAGACACAATGTTCTTCAAAAGTTCCTGGCGCCCGTTATTCTACAACCTCGCTACCTCATCGTCCCGCCGCCTGAATCCAGCGCCCGGAGTCATACCGACCAGCCATATAATACACCCCCCATGTGATCTCACTAGAAGCCGGGCTGGGAAGGTTACGCCATTTATTTAATTTATATCTCTCACACACTGTGTGTCAACCTAAAAATTACACACAAACTACTGTAAAAAAATAAAAATAAATATATACACACATCTTATGCATATTAATATTAAAATCAGTGCAACAAGATAGAGAAATATTCAAAATATAGCACATTCTATAAGAATGAAGAGGATTTTGAAACCAGAGCCTTCTAAAGGCAACTATTCTTCTCTTAATTTTGTATCAATGGAACAAAGTCCAAAATCTTCATTCAGAGCTATAAGGGGGTATGGTGTCTAATTTGGGAATCCAGTAGGTCTCTCGTTTTGGTTGTTCGTAACTCTTATCGCCTCCGCTACTATCCAATGTAACATGTTCAATACCCCTAACGCTTAGTCTCATGTGCGTGTTGGTTATGGTATGTTTTAAAGTCTGTTGACACACGGAGGAGAACCCTTTTTAAAAAAAAAATATTTCTCATGGGTCATTCTTTTTGTTCTCCCGGCATATATTTCTTACCCACACGGGCCTTCCAGAAGCTATACCGCCACGAATGTGGTTGTACAAGTAATGACATTTTGGGATTGTAAAGCCTGTGGAACTAAAAGAGAAAACATTCATTGTATCCTCCTCCCTGAAGGTACAAATGGAACACTGCTCGCACCTATTGACACCCTTCGGTTTCGTAACCATCCATTTTATCCCTAATTTTCAATGGGTTCCCATTTTCCACTTGGAGCCAATTTTTATTTTTCAAATAATTTTGCCGTCCTGTAAACGCTCTTAGGCCGCACTTATAGTCCTTGTGACATCACGCCGCGGACGCTGAAAAAAAAAAATCAAATAGAATTGACTTCCAGTGATCGCGCCCAAGCCGTCACGTCGCTCCTACTATAAGCGCACGTGACGGATTCAATACATTTGTTTTGAAGCGATGTCGCGTTGCTGGGACTAAGCGCGGCCTTGGGCTTTGGTGGTAAATTTGAGTTCGGAATTGGATCACATTAATATTTGCACGTTTTCCCCATTTTTTTTTTTTGGCTCTAACCCAGGTGTGGTCAACGCCAGTCCTCAACCTGACCTGTTGGTGGCCTCTTTCTGGATATCCCTGCTTCAGCACAGGTGGCCACTGATTGAGCTACCAGTGCTGAAGCAGGGATATCCTGTATACCTGACCTGTTGGTGGCCCTTGAAGACTGGAGGTTGCCCCACCCCTAATCTAACCTCTCCTGCAGCTAGCTCCTCTGCATTGCGTTATTAGCGGGATATTACTATCCGTATCCCCGCGCTTCTGCGTCTTTCGAACATCAATAAGATTCTAACTTAAACCCCAGTTCTCGCAATAGCTACATGAAGTGTTTCTGACTTAGATCCTCTCGCAATAAAACGCCCCCTCAAGGCCAATTGTGTTTCAAAATCTTTTTTTTTTTATCGCACCAATTTTTTTTATTGTCTGAAATTGAAAGTATTTTTCTTGCTCCCCTTATGATTTCTGGAAGCAAAGAAATAATTGTTCCAATCAACTCCTTTTTAACGATTTAGTAGTAATCTCATTATGTGGACACACACACACACACACACACACACACTTGTGAGTCTGAATGATAATTATGGAAATTCCATTGCTTTTGCATGATAACATCTTGAATTAAAACAAGTATTTTCTTAAATACCCAATACAGTTTATATTAACCAATTCCATGTCTTTTGAAACAAAATGATGTATGAATTAGACAAACAATGAGGAATTAAGAGTCTGGGGATGGGAAAAGAAGTGAAACCCTGGTTTTATCAGCTAAATTAAAGGGGATAATTAGAATCAGGTTTTTAAATAATTAGGTAGATCCTGAGGTGTGAGTTTGGGAGGCCCCACCCTGTATAAAGATCAGAAACGTTGTAAGTTTGGTCTTCACCATACAGGTGTGTGGAAAACACGTCATGCCACACTCAAAATAAATTGAGGTCCACCGAAAAGCAGTTATTGATGCTCATCTGTCTAGAAAGGGTTACAAAACAATTTCTAAGGAGTTGTGGCTCCACCAACTGCCAGTCTACAAATGGAAAAAGTTCAAGACCGCAGTTACTCTTCCCAGGAGCGGTCCTTCTACCTAAATCTCTCCAAGAACAAACTGTCAAATTATCCAGGAAGTCACAAAGAACCCAAGCGTAACGTCCAAGAATCTGCAGGCCACACTCGCCTTGGCTAATGTGAGTGTTCAACTATCAGAAAAAGACTGAACAAGAATGGTGTTGCTGGAAGTCTAGCCAGGAGGAAACCACGGCTCTCTAAAAAGAACATTGCTGGCGTCTGATGTTCGCCAAAGAGCACATAGATGATCCACAAGACTTCTGGAACAATGTTCTCTGGACAGACGAGGCAAAGGTAGAACTTTTTGGCCTCAATGAGAAGCGTTATTTGGCAAAAAAACAAACCATACTGCATTCGAACAGAAGAACCTCATCCTAACCATGGTGGTGGGAGTGTGAGGGTTGGGCGCTGCTTTGCCAGTCTAAGACCACCGCTGCTTCTCTGCGACTCGCCCTGCCACCGCCCACTTTGCCGCTAAGGGTAAGTGTCTAAACCCCTACCCTAACTGCTAAAACCCCTTCAATTAACCATTTTTAAAACCCTTAAATGAACCCCCTAGTCGAAACCAGTAATAAAACTTACCTCGGAAACGGCGTATCGGCTACGGCTGAGGGTCCGTCTGCAGCGGAACGGCCATGACCAAATCTCCCATTTCGCTGCTTTGCTGCCTCAGGACCAGGACCTGGCTTGCCATCATTGACACATCCTTGAGGTTCTGCATTGTATCAGAAGATTCTAGAGGAGAATGTCGGGCCATCCGTCTGTGAGCTGAAGTGAAAGTGGGTCATCCAACAAGACAATGATCCTAAAGGTCTACAAAAGAATGGCTACAGAAGAAGAAATTCTGCGTGTTAGAATGGCCAAGTCACAGTCCGGACCTAAACCCCATGGAGATGCTGTGGCAGGAGCTGAAGCGAGCTGTCCATGCAAGGAAGCCCTCAAATGTCACTGAGCTGAAGCAGTTCTGTAAGGAGAAATGGGCCACAATGTCTCAAACCCGATGTGCGAGACTGACCAGCAGTTACAGGAAGCGCGCAGTGTAAGTCATTGCTGCTCACGGGGGCGCCAGCAGGTACTGAATCTAAAGGGGCACTTACTGTCATACGTGGATACTGAATGTTTAATCATTTGTGGATAAATGTTGAAAAAGCATCATGGTTTTTGTGTCATTTGTTTGATCAGATTATCTTTATCTATTATTAGGACTTAGATTAAGATCGAATAACGTTTTAGGTTTGAAATATGTGAAAATCCTAAGGGGTTCACAAACGTGTGTCTGTGTGTCTGTGTGTCTGTGTGTCTGTGTGTCTGTGTGTCATATGTAACCACAGTATGTAACTATATGTAACCACAGTATGTAACTATATGTAACCACAGTATGTAACTATATGTAACCACAGTATGTAACTATATGTAACAACAGTATGTAACTATATGTAACCACAGTATGTATTTATAATAACTGTGAATTCCTTGGGTGTTTGTGTGTGTCAGTGTGTGTGTGTGTGTCAGTCTGTGTGTGTGTGTGTGTGTGTGTCAGTCTGTGTGTGTGGGTGTGTGTGTGTCAGTCTGTGTGTCAGTCAGTCAGTCAGTCAGTCTGTGTGTGTCTGTGTGTCTGTGTGTGTGTCTGTCTGTGTCTGTGTGTCTGTGTGTGTGTCTGTGTGTCTGTGTGTCTGTGTGTCTGTGTGTCTGTGTGTCTGTGTGTCTGTGTGTCTGTGTGTCTGTGTGTCTGTGTGTCTGTGTGTCTTTTCACCATGTCCTGGTTCGCCAGTGCCCGAGTGCAGGAAGCCTCTGCGCATGCGCGCTGTGCGCGCCGATGGCCGAGACCAGACAGTGTTATTGTGCGCATGCGTGAGTGCGACAGCACACACCTATGACTACTGTGACATCACTCACGTTATGGTTTATCGTTACAACGCAAGGAATTTTTCCCATGAAAACCCTGCAGGCGCCAGCAAAGAAGTTTCACTTAAAAAAAAAGTTACCCACCTATATTTAACCTTTTAATAATGTTATTGTCCTCACGAAGGGACGGCCATGCCTTTGTTGCATGGAAATGTTAACCACTTGGCCCTGTCTTGCAGGCCCTTCCAACCCCACAAGAGTCTGACCCATTTCTGCAGCCCTATCACATCCATCCACGTAGAGTTAAAAGCAGCCAGCCCTCCCCTGCTATCACATCAAAGCCACAGGTCAGCTCGTTTATATATAGTGATGGCAGAACAGAGCAACCTGCCAAGGGCCGGGGCCGCGATTACTGTCAGCTCAGCTGGTTGAGGATTAAATTTATGATGTCTCATAGAAACCTGAATCAGCAACCTGTGTCTCACAAGCTGCAGGAACCGGCTGATGGATGACCGTCCAAAAGAGATATCAAACTCTGCCGAGCACAGATGCTGGCCCCAAGCCAAGGTAGGATATATCTCTGACCCCATGGGACTCTTCTGACATACAGGAGCTGTTCTGTTAATAGGGTCCCTGGGGACCACACAAACTATTTATCAAAGTATCCTGGTCGCTAATCTGATAGAAAAACACCAGCAGATTTATTCCCGGGAAACTCCCACTGCTTTCACCGGAGCAATCCGCGGAGATGTTTCCAAACCACTTCATCATTTACCTGGAATTGGCTTTCATAAAAACATTCAATCACCCTTTACCTGCAAAGCCATGAGTGGCCGGCCCCTCTTGTACACAAGGGGTTAAAGTGTAAGCTCTTTGGGACAGTGACTGCTTTGTCCCTATGTATATTTAATGCCCTTGTCCCAGTTTTGCACGAATGTAGCTGGGGTTATGCCTGCACAGCCCTACTTACATGGCGGGAAGGATATACATAACATACCGTACATGCCACCGACTGACCAAGAGGAAGAACTATACAAGTCTGAGCCCCACCCCTATGGGCAGATGCACCCCTCGCCCCCTCAATGCTCCACTTTCTTCTCCCTCCCACATGTATCTCACTGCTCCCCCTGTGTACTCCACTGCTCTCCTCCCACACGCACTCACTGATCTCCTCCCACACGCACTCACTGCTCTCCTCCCACACGCACTCACTTCTCTCCTCCCACACGCACTCACTGCTCTCCTCCCACATGCACTCACTGCTCTCCTCCCACACGCACTCACTGCTCTCCTCCCACACGCACTCCCTGCTCTCCCCCCACACGCACTCCACTGCTCTCCTCCCACACGCACTCCACTGCTCTCCTCCCACACGCACTCCACTGCTCTCCTCCCACATGCATCTCACTGCTCTCCCTGTGTACTCCACTGCTCTCCTCCCACACGCACTCACTGATCTCCTCCCACACGCACTCACTGATCTCCTCCCACACGCACTCACTGCTCTCCTCCCACACGCACTCACTTCTCTCCTCCCACATGCACTCACTGCTCTCCTCCCACACGCACTCACTGCTCTCCTCCCACATGCACTCCACTGCTCTCCTCCCACACGCACTCACTGCTCTCCTCCCACACGCACTCACTGCTCTCCCCCCACACGCACTCCACTGCTCTCCTCCCACACGCACTCCACTGCTCTCCTCCCACACGCAATCCACTGCTCTCCTCCCACATGCATCTCACTGCTCTCCCTGTGTACTCTACTGCTCTCCTCTCACCCCACATGCACTCCACTGCTCTCCTCCCACACGCACTCACTGCTCTCCTCCCACACGCACTCCACTGCTCTCCCTGTGTTCTCCACTGCTCTCCTTCCACATGCACTCCACTTCTCTCCTCTCACATGCACTCCACTGCTCTCCTCCACACACACTCTATTGCTCTCCTCTCACACGCACTCCACTGCTCTCCTCCCACATGCACTCCACTGCTCTCCTCCCACACGCACTCACTGCTCTCCTCCCACACACACTCCATTGCTCTCCCTGTGTTCTCCACTGCTCTCCTCCCACACGCACTCACTGCTCTCCTCCCACACGCACTCCACTGCTCTCCTCCCACACGCAGTGTGTCTGTGTGTCTGTGTGTCTGTGTGTCTGTGTGTCTGTGTGTCTGTTTATAGGGGCTGTGATTTTTTTTTCTTTTCTTTTCTAGTACTGAGTAGATATTTATAGATGTTTTATTTTGACCATAGAAATACATGACTTGCGATCAGAATAGTATCTCGTTAGCTGCACAGTTACCAGTCTTTATTTCTTTAAGAATTTAACACTTCTCTTTTCCCGATCAGGTTTTATTCACCTTTAATTTAATCCAAAGAATTTTTGATTTTGTTTTTTTTCTTATGTAGATGAAAGAGCAATTTTCAAATGCATCATATTCTAAACATTCCTCAATTGACATGTCTCGTCTGGAGACGGGGGTTAGCTCTGCTATCCCAGTTAATTAGCCCCGGAAAAATTTAGCAATGTTATCGTCTTCCATAAACAGCTGTGGTCAGACAGAAAGCAAACGTGTCTTTTTCTTTGGAATTGAAGACTTTGTTTTTATGTTATTTGGGGCACGTAACCCACCCTGCCCCCGTTGGAGCCAGCAAAAGGGGAAATTAAGGGTTTTTTATGTACAGACACTCAACATTTTACAGAAAGTGCACATAGAAAATCAAACCCAACCAATGTCCCGTCTCACTATGTTTACAAAATAAAATAAATTTAAAACCAGAGACAGAACATAAAACACAGACAGAGCTCAGTGCACATCCAGTGAAACTCATACACGGTACAGTGCCTAAATATATATGTATAGATATCTATTAAATAAAATGGTCTTTTAGTTTAACATTTTGGCCAAATTGTTGTAAGCCCCTGAGCCACTGCACGACAGACCACATTTCCAGGGGTCCCTAACACTAATATAAATTCTTAATAACCTGTGTAATAACAGGAAGAATGATTTATAATAAATCTGTCAAAATGAGTTGCATAGTTCTAAATCTGACTGAAGCTTTTATTAACCTGTACATTACCAGGAAAAGCACTCTGTATTAGATTTGTCACAATCAAACTGCGAGCAAGCAAGTTCCCCTGAGTGGGAGATGCTATGGAGTGAGCTTTTAACCATTTAAACGTGGGAGGGGGTAAGCTTAAATTAGGTAGGAGGTTGCCACCCTCCAATCAGCTAAGACTAACTGAACAAGAACAAGAATTGTAAAACATACAGGACACCTACCAAGCTATATTGAACCCCCAAAATAACCACAACATATATATATAAGCATATAAGTGTCACAGAGGAGTGGTACTGTACCACTCCTCTGTGACACATATGCTTATATATATGTTGTGGTTATTTTGGGGGTTCAATATGAGCTTGTAGGTGTCCTGTATGTTTTACAAAATAAAATATACACAAAGAAGGGGGGTAACCTTACTTAAAGGTGTCTGATTTTTATTTTAAGTCTGTGACCTGGTTTTAACGTGTTAACCATTTCATTGCCCAAGTACGGCCCCTTTTAAACTTCATCACGTTAATGGCTATGCATTTCTCTTACCCAGACTGGGCCCAGACGTGTTTATTACGGCAAGCAGAAGCTTATAGGGGGCTCTGTGTTAAAATGAATAGGAACTTAGGCTAAGGCCCCGCTTCCAGAGTCAGCGCGCCGCACTGCAGACAGGCGGGGCGCTGACATACACAGACCGCGATATGCGGTCTGTAGGGAGCGGGAGGGGGGCGGGAGTGGGAGGCTTGACAGGGAGGGGGGGCGTGGCTTGAGCGGAGGGACCCGCTACTCTCCCCCCCCCTCCCTCCACGGGCTCGGGTAAGTAAAGCAACACACACACAGACAGACAATACACAGACATACACAGACATACACAGACATACACAGACATACACAGACATACACAGACAGAGGCAGGCACACACGCACTCAGGCACACACATACACACACATACACACACACACAGACAGGCACACACACACGCAGGCACTCATACACACACACACACAGATAGGCACTCAGACACACACATACACACACAGACAGGCACTCACGCTGCTTTCTCTCCACACTCCTCCCTGCTCCCCGAAGTCTCTCCTCCCGAAGCCTCCCCTCCCCATTGGCTCACAGCCACACCACGTGACGCGTCAACGCTAGGGATCACCATTCTCTTGTATTCCACAGCGTGTAGTAAGCTGTGCAGCCAGGGGGGACCGGGACCGGCTCGGGAGGATTCCCCTGCTGGTGGGGAACTCGCGTGTGGCCGCCCGCGCCACCGAGCGCAGCGGGACCGAGGCCTAAAGAGTGACACACTTTGAGTGCTCATTTGCATGTCATTACCCAGAATCCCTGGCTGCAGTGGAAGGATTGTGCGCTAAAAGATAATGGGGAAAGGCAGGGTTGCAGACCTGTCTTGAGACGTGCGAATGTGCTCACAAGTGTTTTTTTTTATTTTATTATTCACTTCAGTGTTAAGCTGAAATCAATTTCCTTGTGACAATGTAAGCACAGATAAGCGAAACAGTATCTAGTACACAAAAGGCACATGTGTAAGTCACAGTGGATAAGCCCAGCTCAGGAAGACTCCTTTGCTGTCTGTTATAGATATAGATATATTATAGATATAGATATAGATTATATACATATACACAGATGTAATAACATACTATAATATGTTATTACATCTGTGTATGAATATACAGACATAAATCTGAATATAAATATACACACATACATCTGTGTATAAATATACACACATACACCTGTGTATAAATATACACACATACATCTGTGTATAAATATACACACATACACCTGTGTATAAATATACACACATACATCTGTGTATAAATATACACACATACATCTGTGTATAAATATACACACATACATCTGTGTATAAATATACACACATACATCTGCGTGTATGTACTGTATATATTTTATCGTTATGGGTGAGGTGGGCATGGACTATTTCTCTCTCTCTCTCTCTCTCTCTCTCTCTCTCCCCCTCTCCCCCTCTCCCTCTCTCACCCTCTCCCCCTCTCACCCTCTCACCCTCTCACCCTCTCTCCCCCTCTCCCCCTCTCCCCTTCTCCCCTTCTCCCCTTCTCCCACAAACCAAACTCACAAACCAAATAAACGTCCATGCCTCGGCAGTGGCTGTGTATATTTACATTTGTTGTATGTATATCTTTATAGTATACCCTCCAGGTAGATGGCTTTACTCGGCAGTAATACACGTGACGCACTGTTATAACGCCCAACGGGAATACGCCCTTCACACACACAACAATAGAAAAAGGGGTCCCTGCCCCGAAGAGCTTACAATCGGAGTGGAGGGCGTTCTGGCAAATGCGCCTGCCGGGTGCCACGGCCGGTGTATACGAGATGTATAGTCTTTGGCTACGAGTTGGTCTGAGACAAATTTAGTGCAAATCTAACGTGGACGTGCCGGTGGCCTGTGGCTGATAAAGTACACGTGTCGCACACTTTTTTTTAATTACAGCTAATATCTGGTTAAACAGATAACATACATACCCCGCATTCACATACGCGCATAT
The DNA here is from genome assembly GCA_036426205.1 of Ascaphus truei. NCBI lineage: Eukaryota > Metazoa > Chordata > Amphibia > Anura > Ascaphidae > Ascaphus > Ascaphus truei. The sequence goes on from WSYH01000601.1 coordinate 160,262, forward strand.
ATACATACATACCCCGCTTTCACGTACGCGCATATATACATACATACCCCGCATTAACGTACGCGCATATATACATACATACCCCGCATTCACGTACGCATATATACATACCCCGCATTAACGTACGCATATATACATACCCCGCATTAACGTACGCGCATATATACATACATACCCCGCATTCACATACGCGCATATATACATACATACCCCGCTTTCACGTACGCGCATATATACATACATACCCCGCATTAACGTACGCGCATATATACATACATACCCCGCATTCACGTACGCATATATACATACCCCGCATTAACGTACGCGCATATATACATACATACCCCGCATTCACGTACGCATATATACATACATACCCCGCATTCACATACGCGCATATATACATACATACCCCGCATTAACGTACGCATATATACATACATACCCCGCATTAACGTACGCAATGGGACCGGAGCATGTATGTAAAGCGAAAATGTACTTAAAGTGAAGCACTACCTTTCCCCCACTTATCGATGCATGTACTGTACTGCAATCGTCACATACGTGCATAACTGGTGTAAATAACGCATGTGTAACAGGCTCTATAGTCTCCCCGCTTGCGCACAGCTTCGGTACAGGTAGGGAGCCGGTATTGCTGTTCAGGACGTGCTGACAGGCGCATGCGCGAGCTGCCGTTTGCCTATTGGGCGATATGTCCTTACTTGTGAGTGTCCTTAAACTGGGGTATGCCTGTATTGCACATTTTCTGTGGGATGTAGGCCTTGGATGGTGGGGGGGGGGGGGGGGGGGAGATTTGATTACATATGTGTTTATTTTCTGAGTTGCTTTTGTCATTTTAAAATAAAACTACATTTGAGAAGACGGTTATATTGCGTATTTGTTTTTTGTTTTTTAATAAAATGCAGCACGTGCTCCTTTTTATAAGATGTAGTAGTGGATAATACGTTACATGGACGAGTGGTTTCTCTTAATTGCGTCTGTAACACGTGATGCCAGCTTGTGCTTTCCAAACCGTTGAACATTGTGTAATTATCCGCTGCTGGGGAACACGTGATTATTATTATTATGAGCTTTTGTACATGTATGTTCCCATTGGTTACTTGGTCACGGTTTTCCTGGAAGTCTCGCTAGTAATTGCATTCTGTAACATTATTCTCCATTCCCCAGATTTGGTTCAAACAGCTTATTAACTCAGGAAATGTGCAACCTCAAATGTAATTTAAACTCGAAAGATGTTCTGCAGCTGGACTTATTGATATAATTTTTGTGTGTGTGGTTATTTTATGTTGGTTTACTGAAGCTTGATGAGAAAAATATTCAACCCCAAAAAATAAAAGCAACTTGAATAGGAAACGAGACCGTTTTTTTTTATTTGCACAGCGATGGAGGGAATAAACAACGCAGGATTTTTAAGACTAACTATTCCTGTCTTCAGTCTGTGTAATAAATAACCATTTTAATGTGTATACTGTAATTTCTTTTTTCCCCTTGATCTTTATTTCACTTGGCAATCTGCACTTATTTTTTTATTAGCGCAAAAACATGTCACAATGTAGATTTAAATCTGTAAGGCTGGAGCAGGCTACATGTATGTCGGGAAGATTACAGCTTTTGCGTATGGGTATATAATACATCATTGCTCTAGTTGATATTTGTCACATTTTGGCAAGTATCGTCTTCTGCCCAGTGCACAGCAAATAAAAATACCACGTGTGAGCACATTCACGTCAGAAAGGTCTGCAACCCTGCCTGTCCCCATTATCTCTCACCAATTAGATTGTAAGCTCTTCGGAGCAGGGACTCCTCTTCTGCAATGTTACTTTTATGTCTGACGCACTTATTCCCATGATCTGTTATTTGTGCTATTTGTTATTTTAGATGATTGTCACGTGTATCACTGCTGTGAAGCGCTATGTACACTAATGGCGCTATATAAATAAAGACATACATACAGTGTTTACAGTGCAGCCAGGGGTTCTGGGTAATGACAGGCAAAGGAGCACAGTGTGTCACTTTTTTTCATCCAGTTTAACATGGACCCATATAATTACATAAAATCTTCCGCCTGGCAACTCTTCGATCTTTATTGCGCTGTTTGTCCCGTCCATCAACAAAGGGAAGAAACTCAAGTGGACGAGAGCATGGGGTGGGGGGGGGTGTGTGTGTGTGTGTGTGTGTTTATTCCACTTCCTGTGTACATTACTGCAGTGTGGACTGGGCTGCTAGGTAGTCGTTACATCTCATTAAGTACAAAGTGCTCCTTCTCTCCTCTCCCCCTTCTTCCTTCTCTCCCCTCCTCCTTCTCTCTCTCTCTCCCCCCCCCCCTTCTCCCCCTCCCAAGTCCTTGCTATGCACGGTTTTGAGTCTCCACCTTCCCCCCCCCCCGGTGCGTCCGTTCTCCCTGCTGCGATCCATGGACCAGACATCTGCCAGCCAGCGGTGTCCCCAGGAAAGAGAGAGTCACACGTGTGGCGGGAGAGGAAAGGCCTGGGGGGTAAGGAAGGGGTTACATCACCAATCGGAGCGCAGCACGGAGTGCTCCCAAATGGTGACATCTGTGCAGTGTATAAAAAATGTTTATCTGCATGGGCTGTATTCTGTAAGGGAAATATTTCTTTGGGCCATCCTAGGGCAAAAGTGAAATAAGGACAGTGGTGTGTGTAATAAGTTAAATGTATCTGATTTAAACAGGTGGTTTTTATTTATTTAATATTTTTTCCATTCAATATCTTTTGATGATGATAACTTTTATTTCATATGGCGCTTCTCTCCCGATGGGATTCCAAGCGCTTTAGAAAAACCCGTCTCTAGCGCGCTGTACGCAGCACATAGGAATGTTACAGACACCGTGCCTGCCCCGCAGAGCTTACACTCGATGTTTTTGGTGCCTGAAGCACAGAGAGAGAAAGTGACCTGCCCAAGGCTTCCCTGCTACATACTCGGTGACCCGCCATTCTTTGGTTGTTATCTGAGTCTGTGGCTTTGCTCCCAGAGCCACACCTTTTAGCCCTGGTCAGACGGTCAGTCCTCAGCTACACACACATGTTGTTGTTTTGATTGGTGTAGTGGAGGTATGGTGCTATCCCTAATTACGTTGGCAATGTGAGATCCACGTTTAGAACTTGGCAAGCGTTCAAATAGAAGTGACTCCAAATGGCATTTGTTCTCTGGTTGTGACCTGCTCTGGATCTCATTTCCCAATATCGGGGCCGTGATGGGCTGGCGCTCCTGGGCGCTGCGCGGTAATAAAGACGCGGGGGTCACCTACATGTAACTAGAGATACGTGAATGCCTTCTGTTCAGTTTTTTTTTTCCGGGTGGGGAGCGGTTTCCACCGCTTTCCCCTGTCATTTCAGAACATTGTGAACGCTCGCCCTTGCTCAGGAATTAACGAATATTTGTATAATTATCTGTATGAACGGTCATTCCGTCTCAGGCCCCTGGGACCCCAATCGTGCCAACGTCTTCAAATGTTCTTTTGCACAAAAAAATGTAAGTTTGGAGAGAGGGGGAGGGGAAAAAAAAAAAAGTAAGTGCCCATTTCGCCTGTTTCAGAAACTTGAGTCTCTGCGGGTAACTTATTAAACACCCCACTGCTATTCGTTCACTTTGGTGCTAGGCGCTAACCTCTGTAACCTCTTCTTCCGTGCGGAGTTCTCTACCATACAAATCTCTACCAATTAGAAATGTGCAGAATCGGACGGACCCCTCTCTTTGTAGCGGTATCGCAGACATCTTTTTAATACGACGGTCACAATAAAATAATGAAAAATCTCTAACATTGCAAAAAAATAAATAAAAGTTTCCGGGCTGCAGGAAGCCTGGCCTTCTCATCGGGGTTAAAGGAACCCCATTGTTTGCTGTTCTGGTGCTGACGGGGTGACACTGAGTGGGTGGCAGCACAGCTGGGAAGGTGACATATCTCGGTTGTCAGTTTAATCTTGCTACATTACCCTTCATTTGGAAGCACATGGCTAGTTGGCTCTTAAGTTTCGGAAGGAACGACCCGCTGACGATGTGTATATGTATCTTCATACATCCTTGTGTATCCTATATGTAATCCCACTTCATTTCCCTCTATATTAAGCTTGCACAAACTTTTTCTGCGCCCCCCCCCCCCCTCTGCCTGCTCTCCTTCCCATTCTCGCTCCTCCTCCCCCCCCCCCCTTCTCGCGCGCCCCCAAACTCGTTACCTTGTCTCCGGCGTCAAATGATGTTGCGGGGTCACGTGACGCAGCGCCGACGCAGGCCAGGGAAATTGCAGAGGCATTGCATGATTAATTTAAATGCCTTGGGGAAACGTGCGTGGCCTCTGTAACTGCCGTGGCGCCCCCCCCCCTCCCTGGAAAATCTTGCGCCCACCCAGTTTGCGCACGCCTATAATGTATATCGGGGGCGGGGGCCTGAGTCCACCTCCCCTTAACTATTTTGCTGTTAACAGTGCACTAAAATCAGACCTCAAACCAGACACAGACATTGGGGGTAAACCTTTTCTTTTATTTATGAAAAACTGGGGAAGAGGGCCAGGCCGTACCCCTGATATAACGGGGCGAGAGGCCTCTAACCGTAACACAGATTTAAGCACAAGTTCTGTAATAACACTTCCCAGTACCCGGCGATTGTCCCAGCGATATATCCCTGGGGCCCCTTTTGTCCGGTAGCACGCTGTGTGATGAGCAGCGATGCAGGCCTGTGCTGCGATATCGGGGAGGGGGCCAGCTGTTTATATGCTGGGGTTTCCGGTAGGCAATTTGTACCCACGCAGATTGCTCCCTTGTATCAGGTTACTCCTCTTTCTTGCCCTTTGTGGGCTCGTGGCGGTCCAGTCCCGTGGGGTGCGGCCAACATGCGGTTCTGTACTGCTGGTAACTCTGTCCCCCTCAGCAGTGGTTGCATGCAAGGCCGCCTGTGTCGCGGTCCCTGTGGGATTCCTTGCGCCTGCGGCTAGGATTATACACGTTGCCTCATTCTCTGGGATGAGTCTCCTCTCTCTCGAGTCACCTCCTCACACCTCGCTCCCCGCAGGTCGACAGACTCGCTCCTTTCTGCCCTCGTGGCATTTTTTTGTTTTTTATTCCTGTCTCTTGGTCATTGGTTTGAGCATGTCACTTGCTCCTATTACAACAGCAGAGGCTTCTGGGAGCTGCAGTCTATCTGCTGCTGCTCTGCGATTGGTCTAATCCCAGCTTTGCACGCGCACACGGTCCTTTCCTGTATCTCTCCCGGCTGCTTTTGTCCTATCGAGGTACTGAGGTCTGTGATAGGTTAGTCCAAGTGTTGGCGCTGCGCCCCCCCCCCTGCCAATGCGCCTCTCGTGTTTGCGCCCCCCCCCGCCTTCCTAGCGCGTCAAATGACACGCGGGGTCGTGGTGACGCGGTGTCAAATGACGTCGCGGGTCATGACGTCATGTGGCCCCGCGGCGTCATTTGTCGTCGCCACAGCAACGCGTCTTCTGCGCCAAGGTAGGATAGAGTACAGAGGCCTCGTGCTGTCCCCGGCATTTAATTTAAATGCTTTCATGCATGCAATATGAATGTCTTAGAAACGGCCTTTATTAGTGACGATGTGCCCGTTACAAATTGCAGCTTTACTAGTCATTTGATTTATCGGACTCCTGAAGGGGGGCATTGGTATAAACGCAGCCTGGTAACGGGAGAGGGGAGATGAAGGCACAAGCTCAATTAGTTTGGGGTCATTTTTCAAGGTCAACATTTTTACAATCTGACCGTTTTCATGGAATGTTCTCTGAGGTTTCCAATGTCGTATGATCTGACCAGGTGGCGGGAGGTTATAGTAAATGAGTGCACAGATATTTACACACACGCGTGCACACACTTTTGAGTCGCTTCAAAAAAAAAGAATCCTAATCACTCATTTAGTTCCCTGTTTGAGAATGTGACATAATGTATCTCTTTTTTTCTTTTTTTCCCCCTTTGTACAAATAGTTTTATTGCGTTTTCAATAGGGGAGGAGAGGGTATTAAAAGAAAAAAGGGGGGAGGGTGCGGGGTACCGTCACCCACAAAATACTGGGTTATTTCAAAACACTTAAAACAGAGTAGTTAAAATCTTCAACTACCAATCAACCTCCTTGAATAATCTGTATACACTTCTGCAGATGACTAGGGGCGGCTTGTGAAATAATGTATCTCTGACACAGATATAGTATACACTGCCACGCCTGAGGAAAGACGTGTGCTGCCATACTCCACGATAACCATTTGTATCTCCTAGTATTTTTTGGGGGGGCTGCCTTCCCTTTCAAATGCGACATCCCTCGGCGTGTTTTAGGCATGTTGGCGGGGTGCTTCCATGACAGACGCACGAGACAGTGTGTGACAGCGTGCAAGTCTGTTTAATATAGATGTCTTTTCCTGGTGCTGGCAAATAAAAATAAGCTGCTTGTTTTGCCAACTTGTGTAATTGTAGCTATTTTTCTCTTGTGCTAATTATACCGCTTTTTAAATAGCTCCATTAGCAGCACTATCGGCCTGTGAGAGAGAATTCTTCCTTGTTCTTGTGTTAATGGCTACTCCTGAAGATACAAAGTAACGTGCTTTTAAATGATTAACGGGACAATCCCCCCCCCCCCCCCCTAAGGCCCAACATTCCAGTGACCTGTATAAGGGGTCTCATGTGGGTAACTGATTTTCTTACCCAAATCGGACACCTATATCTGTGTATATATTAACGTGAGACTTGGGAGGCGTGTGATATCCCGCTCCCCTTTGTGTGATGTCACTGTGTGAACAGCAAGTGTGCAATAAATATCAGGTTATCAGTTTTTCCACTTTTCCCCCCCTCTTTTGATAATATATATATATATTATTATTATTATTATTATTATTATTATTATATTCCTCAGGCTGCAAATACCCAACCTTCCATTTGGCCTCGTCTCCAAATCGCGCTAATGCAACTTCTGATTGTGTCAGGGCAGCCCTATAGAAATGAGCCCTATGGGATTTGATGGGTGTGCGAGATATTGATGCAGTATTTCTTGCAGAGCTTTGCAGTTTACCCTGACGGCAAAGGAGTTTGTCTGTAAACGCCCTGCTCGCGGGGGCTGGGGAAGCATTACATGGCCACCCCTGCTATAGCTCTCTGCTCTTGTAATGTTATATATATCTATATCTATGTGGGAAGTGTGTCTGCCAAAGGGCCAAGGTCAGTGCATATGAGGTGTATAGTATCTGCCAGCGGAGCTACCCATATACTGCGTTAGAGGTTGTTTTTAAAGCAACAATACGACATTTAGATTTATTTGTTATTCTTTTTATATGTAAAGCTTGTGACAATATACAATTCTACATTGTTGCCTAAACTGGCAATTGTTCGTGTTCCTAATGTAATGGCTGCTTGAGTCAGTAACTAGCCAGCTACAATGTATCCTTGTATTACTAAGGTAACATTAGCTGTTGTTCGTTTGCAGCTCAAACTGCTGGGAACAATGGCAACAAATGATCACAAACAGGAAAGTGTTGCAAATATCTTGCACTGCTGGGGAGGTGGCTAAAGCCTGCTGTACAAATCAAAGGCTGCTTTAAAACTCAATAAAATGGCATTAAGAGTTGAATAATACAAATATATTGTAGGTATTATCCAATACTGCAGAGCATATATATATATATATATATATATATATCATGTAAGATTTCACGTTTTGCTGCTTTAAGGTGGAGAGAGAGGGTGCCAGTCGGTGGGGCAGTGAGAGAGAGGTTTCAGATGGGAGTCGGGTTTAGATACAAAGGGGGTAGAGAGAAGACATCCTTGGGCAGAAAGCAAGAGTTGGGCAGGTGTAGAACATGAAATTAGTGCCGAGATGGAAGGAGGGGCGATGGGTGTATAGCCTTAGTTGTGAGTAGGGGAATTTTGTAAGTTAGACGGCATTTGATAGGGAATTCAGCAGGGGAGGCGCTGGGACAGATTTAGGAGCAAGTAAAGTGATTCTAGCAGCAGCGTTGAGGATAGATTGTAGGGGAGGCAGGATGGCCGGACAGCAGGAGGTTACAGTAATCGAGCAGTAGAGCGACAGAGCAAAGGGCGTATCTACATTGTGACTGTGAGGGAGCAGTAACGTGACCCCTAGGCAGCGTGCTTGTAATAACTGGGTGTATGATAGTGCTGCGGGCAGTAAGGCCAGGCGTGGGAAGAAGTACATTCATTTAATATGCAACTTAAAATAAATATATATATATTTTTTTAATTTTTTTTTTTTTAATAAATTAACTTTTCGGACTAACTGTTTTGATTTTTTTTTACCCTTTTTGCACGGATGTGGGCGGTCTGATTTTGTATCAGTACAGCGTGAGATTGACAACATTTGTTGCAGGGTGTGACGCGTTGAGGGGATTTTGACACCATCTTGACCCCCTACCCTTCCTCGCTTGGAGGCGTAGCCGGGTAACCCTGGGATTCTCTCGCTCCCTATAAATAGAAAACCTCACGGTAAACGCTGGTCTGTGAAAAGAGGCAGAGGTGACGTGAGTGCGAGCCCTGGGGGAGCTGGAATATCCAGTCTGACCGGTACTTGGCTGATAAAGACGTTCGGCTTTCTTCTTCCCCATGCAAACACTCGGCATTGTCCCGCTGCAATAAAATGCCTTTTAACTGCTTCACACGCCAGAATCCGCCATTGTTGGGCCGATAAGTGCTCTCTACAATGGGCCTTTCTCGTTGTGCGCTGGCCCTTATGTGCTATCTGAAGATACTGAAACACTCCTGCTGTGTCGTCCTCATGCAAGTATTGATTTTGGAGCAAATTGATTTTGGAGCTTTCCTTTTTTCATTCGCTGTGTGTTTATTCGCATTTTACCTTTGTATTCATAACATGAAAAGTGCGTACGCACACCCTCAAACGGGACGAACAAATGAAGCTATATCTATATATCTATATCACATACCAATCAGTCCTACTTCCAATCATTTATAAGGTGTTGATCGGATACAACGGGCCCTTGCTGGCTCAGGACTCCGATATAGTAGGCGCGCATGGCGTCACGTGTGCCTGTAGCTTGAGCGATCCGTGGCTCTTGCGATTTTCTATGACGCGCGCGATGAGGGAGGGGGGAGTGACCGTGATGTTACGCGAGCGGTTTGCCCTCATTGACTGAACCGCCCACGTGATCCAGCCGTCGTGCGACAAAAATAAATAATTGTCTCGCCAAAAATTCCTGCCGTGGTATCGCGGGCTGCGTGGCCTGCCTCCATTAAGGTGCGGCCTTTTGTTTGCTACCGCGACCAGTACGGGCGTGGCCTTGGGTCACAGGCGGGGTTTCGCAGTGAATACAATGGACCAGATCAAGAAGCGCGTTCCCGGAGTCCTGAATTCGATCTCCCACCCAGTTTAGGATTCGTAGATTATGATAACGCATTTGTTTCTGCCTCCACCTCCGTGGGTTTAAATGTTCTTGGTATTAGGAAGGCAAAGTGTTGACGCGTACTTTCAATAGATAAGGAACATTTATGAGACGGCCACATCAACCATTAGCTTACATGAAAGTGTGTGTGTGTGTGTGTGTGTGTCCACTTTATCTGTACATTGAATATTTGTTCTGGCTTTAGCGGCGCTGTGGATTATATTAACGTGAGCGGTCCCCGAGGGGTCAGCCGGTGATGCTCCTGGTCACAACTTCTCGCCCTTTGCGTCTCTCCGCAGGCCCCTTCACAGACGTCGTCACTACAAACCTGAAGCTCAACAACCCCATAGATAAAAATGTATGTTTCAAAGTGAAGACCACGGCGCCACGCAGGTACTGCGTCAGACCTAACAGCGGGGTCATTGAAGGCGGGTCGTCAATTAATGTGTCCGGTAAGTGGTTGTAATGGGGGGAATGATGTGGCAAAATTACGTTTCTGTGCATAGCAAAACATTATGATATGTCAGTAGTTGTAATGGGACGGATTTTTATTTATAAGCCTATTTTTTGTTTTATAAACTTACATTTCCATTTTTTTTAAACACAATTTTTTTTAAAGCCTCACTCGGTTTTTAGAGCAGAAAAAAAATAATGCCTGCACCTTTCTTTAATGCGCTTTATCCCAATGCCTCGTGTGTATTCCGCCAGAGTACTTTCAGTGCGCTGAGCTTGTGCGAGATATCTGTGGCGTGTAGGCACTCGCAGGTTATTGGAAAATAAAAATAATTTTATTCAATGGGAGACGTTTTGGTGAAGATCAAGGTCGGTACAGGACCAAAGCTGAGATGGGCTTTAATCACCTGAATTACAGATAACAATAACTTTATTTCATAAAGCGCTTTTCTCCCAATGGGACTCAGAGCGCGTCAGTTACAGTATTAGGAATGTTACAGACACACTCCCTGCCCCGTGGAGCTTACAATCTATGTTTTTGGTGCCTGAGGCACAGGGAGATAAAGTGACTCGCCCGAGGTCACAAGGAGCTGACGCCACAATTTGAACCCGGTTCCCCTGCTTTCAGTCAGTGTCTTTAGTCACTGAGCCGCTCCTGCGAAGATACAAAGATACAACAGTACAGATATATAGTAACAGATACACAGTTAAAGGGTTAATTTTAGAGGCACAGCAAAACTAAACGCGAACTGTAAAAAAATTGGAAGTCTTGTTGGAAAAACGTTCCGTGGCTTCATGGCCAGAATTCCAGGTAAAATCATGGAAAATCTGTACTTTTTGTTTCAAATTTATTTTTTTAGCATTAATAAAATTTATAATTATTTAGTAGAAATTCACAAGTACACGAGCGATTTGAAAGGCTGAAAAACTAATCAACTACAGGGGGAGTTTCTTTTTCTGTTTTGTTTAAGCTCGGTCCCAACGTCCCAACGGGGAAGCGTGGTCAGTGTGTAATTAGGCCAGTGGATTGGCAATGAAATATAATCTGACCGGCGCATAGCTAATCTGCTGAAGGAATTCGCCGAGGAATTGAACCGTTCTTTGGGAAGACAAGATCTCGAATTTGAAAGCGCACGTTTTTATTCTCCTGGCTTTTTCATGCCAAATTGATTACGGACAAAGATTCGAAGTGCTTCACAATTACGATATAGTGTGCGCTGTGCAGAGGAGATTACAGGCGTGGTGAACTCTTACGACCCTTTTGAGCTCATCAGATGCTCAGTTAACACGTGAAACAAGTCGGTTTCCTTCCCTTTTTTTAACGTTTGACGGAAACAGATCACGTGCGTTGCATTAACGCTTTGTGCTAGCTACACTTCTAAGGGGACGGAAGGTTCTATTGATATTTCTCTCTCGCCATTCTTCTAAATCGGTCCCCCTTTTTTCTCCCCCACCTCCTTTTCCTCATCGCTGCCGGAGGGCAGAAGGACGAGTTACTACTGATGCATCCAAAATTAACTTGGAAGAGAAACCGTGTCGGAAACCGTCTTTTATTAAACGTAAATCCCCAGGCTGTTCGATCATGCCGGGGGGTTTATGTTTTGGGCGGCGTTCGCCAAAGAGTGTCGCAGAAACTTGCTTGTGATGCAAACTGATTTCCGAAGTCTGAAGGTTCAGCATGAATACCCAAAACCCTGAAATGATGCGCTACAAATAAACACAGATAACCGGTATAGTTAGGAGCTCCTTGATGCGGAAATGTCTCTATTTCCTCCCCCCGCCCCCCACTATTTCCTTAAATTAAAACGTCCTGTAAGCCAGTATTATTTTATGATTGATTTTTTTTTTGGGATGCATTCATTTTTTTTCTGCTCTAGAGAGGATTTTTAGCAAACGATCTCTTACTATCCTGGCTAGACTCTGTCTCAATATTTGGATTGAGTTTGGGTTTTGGAGATCCACAAATGAAATGAGAAACCTTTTTTGGGGGGGGGGGGCGGGGCGGAGGGGGGGGATGGTACATTTCAGTGGATCCTACAATGCACAACTCTGTTAAGTAATTGAACCTTACCGCTGCTAATTTAACCCTGTGTTTTCCGATTTGCAGTAATGCTACAGCCATTTGATTACGATCCTAACGAGAAGAGCAAGCATAAGTTCATGGTTCAATCGATAATTGCACCAAGTGACACTTCAGATATGGAAGCCGTAGTAAGTACACGAAAAACAACTTGAATACAAAGTGCAGACGCCGCGCCACTTTACACAACACTACATATTTTATTTGGCTATTTTTTAAAAAAAAGTTGTTTGTGATGCGGTTTGTTTGGGCTCACAGAACGGTTCTCCCCACGCGCGTTCGCCGCAGCGCGTCTTGTCCTGTAAATGGCACCGCGCACACAACGGGCTGCTGCGCTCCAAGACGCGCTCTTATTTGATCACAGCAGGGGCGGCCAACTCCAGTCCTCAAGGGCCACCAACAGGTCAGGTTTGATTGGAAGCATGTCCCAGATCCGGCACCGGTGGCGCAGTCAGCGATACATTACATATAAGGGGCGTCCTTTTTAACCTGGCCTGTTGGTGGCCCTTGGCGACTGTCGTGGTTGTACGTTTGGGGACATGGAGGTCTGAGGGCTTGGGACGGGATTCATTCCCACCAGCCAACAACCTTGCGTGTCATGTCATTGTGTTCAAGTCTGCGCTGGCAAAACCCTCCCCTTTCCCTCTCCAACGGTGCGCTGTTTCACTCTGAGTGTGCGCAAGCAGCTGTTTATGCGCCCCCACACCCCACGCCCAGGGCATGGTTGGAAATACATTACAGTGTAGCACGACGCAGTAATAGAAGCGAACCGGAGCTATAAATATTCCGCCATGTTCCGCTGGTGCTGAGGCTCTGTTGTTATGTCTAGTTCTGGGTGTAACCGCGGCCCCCCTAACAGGCGCGGTCGGTGCCGTTTTGTTATCTCTTTCATTTTTTTTTTAATTACAGGATTGATGCAGGGGGAGTCCTCCGGCGCTGAAGCCCATTCATTTCGGCTCTAGGGACCCCCTGCTTCCCGAGGGGGGGTGGGTGTTTCCGGAGTATCTCTGGAACTAGGGGGTCCCTGGAGCTGAAACCAGTGGGGTTCAGTTCCAGAGACCCCGTGCTTCAAATCTGTAAAAAAAAAACAAAACTTAAAAACAGCCAGCATGGCTTCAAACAGAAAAACATTTTTTTTAAATCCGTTCTGTAGTATTCGATAAGTGACATTATTTTTTTTTATTTTCATTTTTTGTACACTTTTTTTTTTTTTTTTTAAATTCAACCCTTTATAACATTTTTAATTAGTTTTTAATTTACTGATCATCCTATGATTCCAATAGCAGGCTTTATCCCACCTCCCCAGCAGTGCAAGATCTTTGTAACACTTTCCTGTTTGTGATCATTTGTTGCCAATGTTCCCCAGCAGTAATTTGTTGCCAATATTTCCAGAAGTTTGAGCTGCAAACTGTAACAGTACATAATGTTACCTTGGTAATATACGGATACATTGTAGCTGCTGAGTTACACTAACTGAAGGATTGATTGATTGAAACTGAAAGGCGGCCATTATGTTAGGCACACAATCAGGATTGTGACAGATTTATAGCAGGGGCACCAAACGATTGCCAGTTTAGGTTACAATGTAGAATTATACTTTGTCACACGCTTTACATATACAAATAACACGGAAGGGGGGGAAGTAGTATTGCAGCTTTAAACTCTGATTTATCTAAAACTCAAATGAGGAAATCAAGCGATTCGATTATTATATCTGTTTGTTTTTTCAATTATTTTAGTGGAAAGATGCAAAACCAGATGACCTCATGGATTCCAAACTTCGCTGCGTGTTCGAGCTGCCGGCAGAGAATGATAAACCGGTGAGATGTCACAATCACTCTCAATGGCAGCACTGAGCACTGTGCATTTAAATTCTATGCCCCTATGGTGCATTTGACCCCTTCCCCCCCGGGGCACTTGTTGACCCCTTCCTCAACCCCCTGCCCCCCCCACAGGATGGGGATGGGAGCAGTGTAGGTGGGTGATGGGGATGGGAGCAGGGGATTGGTTGAGGGGGATGGAGCAGTGTAGGTGGTGGGGTGAGGGATGGGGAGCAGGTAGGTGGGATGGTGAGGGTAGAGGGGGATGGGAGCAAGTGTAGGGGATGTAGGTGAGTTGATGGGTTAGGCGAGGAAGGGAGCGGGTGTAGGTGGGTGATGGGGCGGTGGTGAGGAGCATGTAGGTGAGTGATGGGATGAGGGGAGTTGTTAGGGAGATGGGAGCAGTTGTGTAGGTGAGTGAAGCGATGAGGGGATGTTAGGAGATGGGAGCAGGTAGGTGAGTGATGGGATGAGGGGGATGTTAGGGAGATGGGAGCGTGTAGGCGAGAAAGTGATGGGATGAGGGGTGATTGAGATGTTATGGGATGGGAGCAGTGTAGGTGAGTGATGGAGAGGGGAGTGGGGAGTTTAGGGGAGGGAGCAGTGTAGGTGGAGTGATGGGATGAGGGGGATGTTAGGGAGATGGGAGCAGTGTAGGTGAGGTGAGAGTGATGGGATGAGGGGGATTGTTAGGGAGATGGGGAGCGGGTGTAGGTGAGAGTGTGCATAGGATCTGAGGGGGGAGTGTAGGGGATGGGAGCAGTGTGGTAGGTGAGTGAGATTGATGGGATGAGGGGGATGGGGGGTGTGGGACGAGATGGGAGGAGCAGTGTAGGGAGTGAGGGATAGGGGGGATGTTAGGGGGAGGGGAGCAGTGTAGGGTGAGTGATGGGGGGGATGAGGGGGATGTTAGGGAGATGGGAGCAGTGTAGGTGAGAGTGAGGGGATGAGGGGTGGATGGATGAGGGGGATGTTAGGGGATGGGAGCAGCGTGTAGGTGAGTGATGGGATGAGGGGGATGTGAGGAGAGGGAGCACGTGTAGGTGAGAGTGATGGGATGAGGGGAGATGTAGGGGATGGGAGCAGGGAGGTGATAGGGAGAGGGGGAGTTAGGGGAGATGGGAGCAGTGTAGGTGAGATGAGGGGAAGAGGGGGATGTTAGGGAGGATGGGAGCAGAGTGTAGGTGGAGTGATGGGATGAGGGGGATGTTAGGGGGATGGGAAGCAGATGTAGTGGTTGTCAGTGATGGGATGAGGGGTGTGAGGGGGATGGGAGCAGTGTAGGTGAGAGTGATGGGATGAAGGAGGGGGAGTGGTGGATGGGGGGATTAGGGGGATGGGAGCAGTGTAGGTGAGAGTGATGGGATGATAGGGATGTGGTTGGGAGATGGGAGAGTGGAGGGAGTGATATGATGGGATTAGGGGGATGGGAAGCAGTTGTTGTAGGGTTGGAGGGGATGGGGATGGGAGAGCATGTAGGGGAGGGAAGTGGAGAAGAAGGGAGGTGAGGGATGGGGTAATGGAGTGGGATGGATGGAGCAGTGTAGTAGGGGGGGATGGGGGACGGGCAGAGCAGGGTAGTAGTAGTGTGGGATGAGGGGAGGGGCAAGTGTGTAGGTGAGGGATGGGATGGGAGCAGTGTAGGTGAGGGAATGGAGAAGTGGAGGTGAGTGATGGGGTAATGGAGTGATGGATGGGAGCCAGGTAGTGGGAGTATGAGATGAGGGGGATTTGGGAGGAGATGGGGAGAAGGCAGTGGGGTAGGGCGAGTGACGAGGGCGGGGATGAGAGAGGAGGAGGAGGGAGGGGAGAAGGGGGGGCGGCAAGGGAGGGAGGGGAGCAGGGAGGGAAGGGGGATGGGGGTCACCGAGGGGCCGGAGCAATGGAGGTGACGTATGGGGTGGAATGGGAGGATGGTGGGGCAGTTAGGAGGGTGATAGAGATAGGGAGGTGAAGCGTGATGGTGGAGGGGATGGGAGGGATGTAGGGGAGAGGGAGCGGGTAGGGAGTGGATGGGTGAGGGGGAGTTTGGGGAGAAGGGAGAAGAGGTGTAGGTGAGTGAGTGGGGAGGGGGGGGAGGGAGCAGAGAAGTGTAGGTGAGTTGGGATGAGGGGGGATGTGGGAGAGATAGAAAGGGGGCAGTGTAGGTGGAGTGATGGGATGAGGGGGATGGTTAGGGAGATGGAAACAGTGTAGGTGTGGGTGTATGTATGTTATGTAGTGTTATTATATAGCGCCATATTAAATGTGACATAGTGCTCCTGGAAGAGTCAGGATGGGGGAGTGAGATGGAGAAGTGTGTGGGAGGAGGGTGGCGAGGTGGGAAGCGGTGATGAGGGGAGGTTAGGGGAGAGGGAGCGTTGTATGGGTGAGGGGGATGAGTGGGGAGGGAAGGTGAGGGAGAGAGGGGAGCGTAGTGTAGAGAGGGGGAGGGTTAGGGAGTGGGAGCAGTGTGGTGGTGAGTGGGATGAGGGAGGTAGGAGTTAGGGCAAGATGGGAGCAGTGTAGATAGAGAGGGGGGATAGGGAGATGGGAGCACGAGGTTGTAGGTGAGTGCATGGGATAGGGGAGGGATGTAGGGGGATGGGGAGCAGTTGTAGGGAGAGTGATGGGATGATAGGGGGATGTTGGGCGGGAGATGGGAGCGTGGTAGGATGAGTGGGATGAGGGGGAGGTTAGGGACGATGGGAGAAGGTTGGAGGGTGAGAAGTGTAGTGAGTGGGAGGAGGGGGAGGTTAGGGAGATGGGGAGAGCCAGGGGTGTAGGTGAGGGGGATGAGGGGGGGTTAGGGAGATGGGAGCAGCGTTTAGTTTTGAGGTGGAGAGTGGATGGGATTGAGGGGGGAGGTAGGGAGATGGGAGCAGTGTAGGTGAGTGGGATGGGGGGAGGTGAGGTCGGAGGAGAGGGGAGAAGTGAGAGCGAGGGCGGAGGGGAGGTGTAGGGGAGGGAGATGGGAGAAGGGGGAGGGGAAGGGAGGGGAGGGGGGGGAAGGTTAGGGGGGACAGGGGAGAAGAGGTGGGAGGGGAGAGTGATGGGATGAAGGGATGTTTGGGAGATGGGAGCAGTGTAGGCGAGTGATGGGATTAGGGGGATGGGAGCAGTGTGTAGGTGAGGATGGGGATGGGAGCAGTGTAGGTGAGGGAATGGAGAAGTGGAGGTGAGTGATGGGGTAATGGAGTGATGGATGGGAGAGGCAGTTGTAGGTGGGGGTTGAGGGGATGGGAGCAGTAGCGTGATAGGTGAGTGATGGGATGAGGGGGATGTAGGGGATGGGGGGGAAAACAGTCGGTGAGGTATGAGTGTATGTCTTTATATATCGCGCCCATAAATGTACATATGCTTCACAAGATGTGAAAGTTAGGTGAGTGGGATGAGGGGGATATTGGGGCGATGGGGCAGTGTAGGTGATGAGTGAGGGATGCGGGGGATGTGATGTTGGGGGATGGGAGCAGTTGTAGGTGAGGAGTGGGGGATGAGGGGGCTTGTTGGGGCGGGAAGATGGGACGAGCAGTGTGATGAGGGGGGAGGTTAGGGAGAAGGTTAGGGAGAAGGGAGCCAGTTGTAGTGGATTGGATGAGGCGGACTGGGCGAGGGCGAGGGGAGAAGTGAGCAGGGGAGGGGAGGGAGGGAGAGGAGGGGGAGGGGCAGGGAGAGGGGTAGAAGTGGGCCCCCCGACGAGAAGGGGAGGGTAGAAAGGCGGGACGGAGGGAGGAGGGGAGGGTACCAAGGGTGTAGGGGAGGGAGAGGGGAACCGTAACGAGAAGGGAGGAGGGCGAGGGCGAGGAGGGGCGGAGGGGATGGGAGGGAGATGGGGCAGGGGAGTGGTGCAGGACGGGACGGGGGTTAGGGAGGGGGGAAGGGGGGGAGGGAGAGGGGCGAATGGGGGGAGGTGAGGGGGAGGAGGGGTAATCGAGGTGGACGGGAGGAGGGGAGATAGGGGAGAGGAGGGGGAGGGACCGGTGAGGGAGAGGGGAGAAGGGGGCGTGTGGGGGGAGGAAGGGGGCGGTGGTAGGGGAGGGGAGGGTAGGGGACGGATGATGGGGAGCCAAGTGTAGGGCGGGAAAGATGACGGGATGAGGGGAGATGTTGGGGAGAGGGGAGCAGTGTAGGGTGAAGTGATGGGATGAGGGGGATTAGGGGGATGGGAGCAGTGTAGGTGAGTTGGGAGAGGAGGGATGTTGGGGGATGGGAGCAGGTGTAGGTGAGGGGATGAGGGGGAGGTTAGGGAGCGGTTAGGGACTTCGGGGGAGGGAGGTGAGGGGAGAGGGGAAAGAAGGGGAGGGAGTGAGGAATGAGGGGGAGGGTAGGGAGAGGGGAGAAGGGTGGAGGTGAGGGGGAAGGATGAGGGGGATGTTAGGGAGATGGGAGCAGTGTGACGGTGAGTGGGATGAGGGGGATGTTGGGGAGATGGGGAAGATGGGAAGAAGTTGGTAGGTGAGTCGGGAAGAGGGGGAGGTGGGGGGGGGAGGTTGGGTGCAGGTTAGGGAGGGTAGGGAGATGGGGGCAGTGTAGGATGAGTGGATGAGGTGGGATGAGAGGGGAGGAGGGTTAGGGAGATCGGGAGCAGTGATAGGTGAAAGTGATGGGGAATATGAGGGGGAGTGGGGAGATGGGAGCAGGGGTAGTCGGTGTAGGTGAGTGATGGGGATGATGAGGGGATGGATATTAGGAAGATGGAAAAGCAGTGTAAGCAGTTGTAGGTGAGTGGGATGAGGGGGATGTTGGGAGATGGGGAGACGAGGGAGGGGGTGGGAGAGGGGGGGGAGGGTAGGGAGGATGGGAGCAGTGCGAGGGGAGTGGGATGAGGGGGGAGGTTAGGGAGATGGGGCAGTGTAGGTGCGTGGGATGCGGGGGAGGGGTGGAGATGGAGCACCAGTGTAGGGGAGAGTGATGGATGAGGGGGAGGGTTAGGGAGAGGGGAGCAGAGCCAGCAGTGAGGTGAGTGGGATGAGGGGAGGTTAGGGAGTGGGGAGCAGTGTAGATGAGGGGGAGTGGTTAGGGAGGAGATGGGGGGAGAAGTGGGAGGTGGAGGCGGCGAGGGAGGGGGAGGGAGGGGAAGGGAGGGAGAGGGGAAAGAAGTGGAGGGGAAAATGGGATGGGATCGAGGGTGGAGGGGGGGGAGAGCATAGAGGGGAAGAGTGTAGGTGATGGGATGAGGGGGATGGGGGGGAGATGGAGCAGGGTAGGTGAGGGGGAGGAGGGGGAGGGGAGGGGAGAGGAGAGGGGGCAGGGAGCGGAGTGATGGGATGAGGGGGATGTTAGGGAGATGGGAGCAGTGTAGGTGAGTGATGGGTTGAGGGGGATGTTAGGGAGATGGGAGCAGTGTAGGTGAGTGATGGGTTGAGGGGATGTTGGGGAGATGGGAGCAGTGTAGATGAGGGGGAGGTTAGGGAGATGGGAGCAGTGTAGGTGAGGGGGATGAGGGGGGATGTTTGGGAGATGGGAGCAGTGAAGGTGAGAAGGTGAAGTGCAGACATGGAAAGGGTTTGGAAATGAAGGGCCCTTTGTTCTAGTAAATGTAATTTACATGTATTTCTTTTGAAAACGCATTGTATTACATTTATAGAACATTTTCAGACTTTTACTTTAACAAATGCATTGTGATATATATGTGGTTTACGCTAGAAATATATCATCGTTGGAGTTTCTTTTGTGATCGCCCAAATCGAGTATGTATGTACCGAAGATGAATTTTATATTTTACTTGTATTTTTTTTTTTTATATATATATATATATAGCATGACGGAGAAATAAACAAGATCATACCTAGCAGTGTAACAAAGACAGAATCTTCACTCTCCAAATCACTAAGTTCTAATCTGGATGACTCTGAGTATAAGAAAGTAATGGAGGAGAATAAGAGACTGCAGGTGGAAATCCAGAGGGTACGGGACGAGAGCAAGCAATATAAGGTAAATGCCCTTGACATAACTTTGCAAGACCGGATGTGCCGGTCACCGTATGGTCACGAGACGTCTACATAGATATCACATTCTGTTCTTTATCTTTTGGAACCTCACAAGTCTGTTCTGCAGAGACATCTTGTTCAAGCTACATTGCACTGCATCTTTTAGCAATAGGGTGTCCTGCGGCCTTATGGCCAAGTCTTTTCAGATATCCTGAAAACCTGACCTGTTGATGGCCCTCGAGGACCGGTTTTCGGCCACCCCTTCCCGTAGTGTCTACGTCATGGGCTGGTTTTCCAGCAGGCGCTTGCCTCCTGGCCTCCCCGCGGCGCAGCGAACGCGTTGCAAACTGACGCGGAGTCTCCTCCTGTTCATGCCGGCAGTGACGTCACGGCCACTTCCGGAGTGAGGGGTTGGCCGCGTGGCACTCCGACGCCGTGGCACGCAATGGGTTAATGCATCTTGCTGCGTACGGACAGAGTTAGCCTGCGTTTTATTTGTCATTCTCATCTGATGTTCTGGGGCCAATCGGCTTCCAAAAATAAACCCCCAAACCTGCTGTTTATTTTAATTTTTTTTTACACAAGTGTCCCCCCCCCCCCTTTTTTTTTTATTGTTGCAGGAGGAAGATGGGTTGAGGATGAGGAAGATGCAGCCGTCCAGCGGCCCCGCGTCGCCCTCCTCCAGCCTTGCACGGGAGGAAGGGATAAATACTCGGATACTCGCCTTGGTGATCTTGTTCTTCATTATCGGTGTAATTATAGGGAAAGTGGCCTTGTAAGACGGAGCATGCGAAACGACGCATACGGTCGCCGCCGGTGTGTAGCCATATCAAGGAAACGTAAATTTATTCATAACGATGTTTAAAAGATGGAGAGGAAAAAAAACAAAACAAAAACAATGTAAAACATTTCACAGGTCTTGCCTTTAAATTACCCTCTGCACAACTATATCATACGCGTATAGAATCAGACCAAGTGTACAGAGTGATTCATTATTAGAAAGAGCATTCTTGATTAAATAACGAGGAAATCATTATTAATACTGTAACGTCATCCTGTTAAAAAAATTGAATTTTAAAGGAGAGAGGAAGAAAAAAAAAAAAACCACACCAACGAAAACACATTTTTAACCCCGGGTTACATGGCGGAGGGATCCCTCTTTTAAAAAAAAAAAAAAATGAAAGGGGGGAAAAAAAAAGACAAAAAAATGGTTAAAAAAAAATGAAAAAATGTTTAAATCAATTTATTTCTCGACTGCTGGCGCTGACCCCCTGTGTCCAGCTGGGTCAGAGTGGGTAAAGGTGATAACATTGTTTCGAGAATATATACATATATATATATATAAATATATTAATCCTTACATGCTGCTCCATAAATTATAACGTCTGTCTGCTCAGTTGAAATGTTTCCGGTTTCTCTGGGATATTTACCCGGCGCCGGATTTGTACAGGGTCTGTTATTCAGTCTGACGTCACACGGTGTGTGTGTGACGGCGTTGTGACGGCGTTGTCACCTCCTTTTGGATGTGTGAAGGTCATTCGTAGACACCTATTGTGGTTACCTAATTGCTAAGGTTTAGCCGTGAAGAGCTGCGCTTATTATAGTGTTCTGGAAGGCTGGCAACCCTCGCCGCCTAACGGGATCCATACTTTAATAAAAACCCACAACCAAGGGAATTGAAATGTGCGGGGGGGGGGGGGGGGGGGGACGGAGCGGGGAGGGCGGGGCCGGTGGAGATTCGGACTCCGAGTCTGACTTGTATCAGACAGAAATGACCTCCGATGTGTGCAGCCCTGAATCCGGCGCCCGTCGGGGGAACATCCCACGTGGGTTTGGGATTCCGCCATGCTCTTTACCGGTGATATACCCGCTGCCAGCACCAACGCCGCCATGTTGGTTGGCTTACGATTTATAAAGCCTGCTCTGTGGAGTCCTGGTCCGAAGCATCAAGTATGGCCTTCTATTAATGTTTCTGGCGGGCTAAGACCTATAGTGGGTTATCGCAAAGGGTCCAAGCAAGCGGTGAACACCCTGTGTGGTGACGTAATGCCGCAGAGCGCTGTGGCCCCTGCAGCCGGGAAGTGGTTATACGTTTCCCGCGCCTCCCAGGCCCTGTGTCTATTTTAGGTCCCGTCCCATATCGGACCAAAGGGAACTAATGCCAACGATATTTTGAAATCCAGGTTAGGACTTTATAAGAGTATATAAGGCATGGGTACTCCAGTCCTCACGGGCCACCAACAGGTCAGGTTTTAAGGATATCCCGGCTTCAGCACAGGTTGCTCAATCAGTGGAGCAGTCTTTGACTGAGCCACCTGTGCTGAAGCAGGGATATCAACCTGTTGGTGACCCTTGCGGGCTGGCGTTGACCACCCCTGGCATAAGGCATTGCAAAATACATTTTGGGAGTTGGAAATGTTTGTTTAAATGCGTGCCCTGACCCCTGTAGAGTTAGTAGTCCCCCCCTGCTTGTCTTGCTGCACTGTATCCTACCTGCCCTAGCCGTTCGCACACCGAGGCTCGCACACAACTCGGCGCCCAAGGGGGGTGGGATGAAAACGCTTCTGAAAGAGCCCCCCCGCTCTACAGGAAATCTTTTAACTAATATTTAAAATATGATTGGCTGGAGGAGGTCACCGAGATTTGAAAATGAAATCTATCAATGTCATTAGGTGACTTTGGTCCCTAGTGGAACCGCACTTTTTACCGTGTTTCTGGCGTAGGATCGGGTGGCGGTTTCCCAAAGGAAGAGGAATCTTCTGCTCTATTTTTCTTTGGATTATGTCCGGTGCAACTTTGTGTCACCAGTGCTATTCTGCCACCAGGTGTTGTGACCGGGCTGCTCGGGGGGAGACGCTGGGATTGTGTAGGCCAGGGAAAGCTAGTCCTCCAGGGGCCACCAACACGTCAGGATTTTAGGACACTCCTGCTTCAGCACAGGTGACTCAATCAGTCCTTGCTTCAGCACCGGTAGCTCGATCAGTGGCTCAGTTGAAGAGCCAGCTTCAGCACAGGTGGCTCAGTTTTTCGACTGAGCCATTGATGGAGCCACCTGTGCTGAAGCAGGGATATCCTGAAAACCTGACCTGTTGGTGGCCCTTGAGGACTGCAGTTGGCCTCCCCTGCATTAGGCGGTTTGAAAGCCCCTGTGGGTTTGTGGTTGTGTTGTATCTGATTG
Source organism: Ascaphus truei (assembly GCA_036426205.1). Classification (NCBI taxonomy): domain Eukaryota; kingdom Metazoa; phylum Chordata; class Amphibia; order Anura; family Ascaphidae; genus Ascaphus; species Ascaphus truei. The sequence goes on from WSYH01000601.1 coordinate 183,081, forward strand.
CCTGTCGCACACTGCACGCTGCTCAGAAAGCCCTGGGCCGCTGTGCAGTACATTCTGTAAGGCAGGGCAGGACTTCCACGGAAAAGGCTTCAAACTGCGCATTCAAAAAGGCTTTTACGCACCGCTGAGAGGTCACCGTGATACCCGGCACCCGTCCCCCGCGTCAGCACAGATCTTTTTACCTCTCCAAGGACCTTCTCCTCCAGCTTTTATTTTTTTTATTGTCCAAAATAAATCATGCCACGTGAGTCTGCGGACCTCGTGTTAGGCAGGATGTAGACGGGAGCAGCGATGCTAATCTCTTCTGTGCTTGGAAGTGACACTTATTGCTGAGAAGATACAGTATCCCCGCGTGTTACCGCACACACGAGGGAGATTGTGTTGCCGACCAGAGTTTATTTACATTTTTTTTTTTATTTTAGCGCTGAAAGGGCCGGCAGCTTATTGTGAGCGCAGTATCCGGAGCAGCAACTGACTCGTAACATCATCCCTGTTCCATCAGCAAAGGGTTAAAGGGGCAGTCCCACGTGGCAGATACAAAGTTGCTGTGTCTTTAAACAGCGTGTCTGTGTACATTTAGTTTCTTTAGAAAGTTTTAACCATCCCTTCACAGTAAAAATGTTCCGTTTTATTCTGGGAAAAATGAAGACGTTTATTTTCCGCAGATCCTGTTAAATTCCTTCTGTGGCTAAACGTTTATAGGACAGTAATTACCTGATAATTTGGCCATCTTAATTAACTTTTTAGTTTATTTTCTAAATTTGATAAACCTTGTATGTACTAGCAAACAGTCTTATCGGGAAAGAGGATAGGTAAACCATGGTAAAAACCCCGCCAAAGTATTTGCTTACCACGGAACCATTAAAAGTAAAAAAAAATGTCAAATACTTCTAGATGTCTGTAATTACTTTAAATTTAATTTGTTAACAATATCACAAACGTTGGTTCCCTTCGGTCCTGGGTGAGACGGCCTCTTTATGGGTGTAATTTAGTAGTTGCCCCTCTGGATCGGGACGCTTTGGGGTGTCACTGCATGTAGGCAATGCAGACAGACTACGTTTCAAGGGGTGGGCCACCACGGGGCAGGAGAGTGTGCCACCACGGGGCAGGAGGGTGTGCCACCATGGGGCAGGAAAGTGTGCCACCACGGGGCAGGAAAGTGTGCCACCACGGGGCAGGAGGGTGTGCCACCACGGGGCAGGAAAGTGTGCCACCACGGGGCAGGAGGGTGTGCCACCACGGGCAGGAAAGTGTGCCACCACGGGGCAGGAAAGTGTGCCACCACGGGGCAGGAGGGGTGTGCCACCACGGGGCAGGAGG